>JAFVLL020008939.1:19591-89517 GCA_021397915.2 Tor tambroides
CATGCTGCCTTTAATTAAAAACAGATTTCAAAGGTTGTTGGAGTGTCAGTTCAATTAGCCTTAACATCTGAATTTGTCGATTTCTTTCACCAGCTGAACTCTGATGAAACTTGAGTTCACCTTAAGACACTTTCATTCCCAGTTGTGGAGAAAAGAGGAAAAAAAATAATACGCACCAAAAGGACGTGAGAACTGCTCTTTATAAAAGTCCATTTTTCATTAACTGAACACACTCATTAGGTTTACTTCATATTCATAACCTTATGTTTAGGCAAAGTAATTTAATGAGTCCACAAGGGGTCTTTTGAACACTGGGGAAAACAGATGTGTTATTCCTATCACAACAGCAAACACGACAATCATTTGCCTGAGGGACACTAATTTGTGACCCTGGACCACAAAACCAGTCATAAGTGTCAATTTTTCAAAATTGAGATTTATAAATCATCTGAAAGCTGAATAAATAAGCTTTCCGTTGATGTATGGTTTGTTAGGATAGGATAATATTTGGGCAAGATACAACTGGAATCTGAGGGTGCAAAAAAATCAAAATACTGAGAAAATCGCCTTTAAAGTTGTCCAAATTATGTTCTTAGCAATGCATATTACTAATCAAAAATTAAGTTTTGATATATTTACAGTAGGAAATTTACAAAAAATCTTCATGGAACATGATCTTTACTTAATATACTAATGATTTTTTGACATAAATGAAAAATCTATAATTTTGACTCATACAATTCGTATTTTTTGAATTACATACAACTCATACAACTCGTATTTTTGGCTATTGCTAAAAATATACCCCAGCAACTTAAGACTGGTTTTGTGGTCCAGGGTCACATTTATAAATGATGTTGTTCTTTATTTACAACAGAGCACAAAAATGGACTTCCCATAAATAGAGCATAAAATAGGGTCTGAAACTCTGAAAAAAATATTTTGAACAATTGGTTGATGAAAGAATGTGCTTAAACTTCAGAAAATATTGATCATCAACTCTGGGAGGTAAAATTAAATTTTGCATGAGTGGTTGCATTTTCTGTTCATATTATAGCAAAAACTGTCAAAATCAGTGTTAGTTTGTATTTTTATACTTTCCGTTTTCATTTGAATTTTAGTTCAAATTTTAGTAATTTTGTTGCATGTTTAGTCATTTTCTCGCAGTTTTAGATTTTTGCACTAAATCTACAAATTAAATAAAACATTTATTAACTAAAAGTAAATTTATAATTATTTGAACATCACTTCAATTTTAATGGCTGGAAACGGGTCAAGATCTCTAGGACAGGTTAAAATCTCTTTTTAAAGCTGTATATAAACATTTTATCTGTTTCAAAGTAGCTCATTTTCATGCTAGATTAGTTGTATGCAACATAATAGTTTGGCAAACATATCTAATAGTTAGAAGAACACTGGATTTGCACCTCTAACTCTTAAAGAAGAAAAAAAAAATCTGCTGGAGCAGTGAAGTGTGCATGTCCATTTCTTGTGTTTTGGTGCAGTCCTGGCCAACTATTCCTTTAAAATACACCAAGGCAACTGGGATCCACAGCATTTCACAATATTTATGTAACCCGTTTAACTAGCCCTGTTTGGTGCTCATATTCAATATTTCATGTGCCTCACCTCGAGTTAATTTTTAATGGTCTGTCCTACTTCAGTCTCCGTACATTTTTTCTGTGTATCTGTCAAGGATATCAACACGGAGTCCCAACGCAGGGTCACAATCCAGGGTCATATCATCTGGGTTTTAAATACATCGGAGCGTTACGACACCTACAACCTTTCCAGAGGACGGAGGCAATGAGATCTTTTTGCTTTCTAACTATGGAAATGCGCAGGCAAAATATTTTGAGAACACTGGAGTACAGTACAACTCTTTCTGGACAGATTGAATGCTCTGATCAATATCCTCAAATGCAAATATAGAAACAAAAACTTGATTTCTGACAGCCGCATTTCACATTTGTGACCCTGGACCACAAAACCAGTCTTAAGTCGCTGGGGTATATTTGTAGCAATAGCCAAAAATACACTGCATGGGTAAAAATTATCGATTTTTCTTTTATGCCAAAAATCATTAGGACATTAAGTAAAGATCATGTTCCATGAAGATATTTAGTAAATTTCTTACCATTTTTTTCTTACCAAATTTCATTTTTGATAAGTAAAATGCATTGCTAAGAACTTAATTTGGACAACTTTAAAAGGCGATTTTCTCAATCTTTGGATTTTTTTGCACCCTCAGATTCCAGATTTTAAAATAGTTGTATCTCGGCCAAATATTGTCCTATCCTAACAAACCATACATTAATGGAAAGCTTATTTATTCAGCTTTCGGATGATGTATAAATCTCAATTTTGAAAAATTGACACTTAAGACTGGTTTTGTGGTCCAGGGTCACATTTGTCCTTTGTTCTTTTCAATTTGGATGCTTGAAACTGCTTGTCCTTGGATTTACGTCTTTATTAAAACTAGGTTACGTTTATTTTATAATTTTTTTTTTTTGATTAATCAACTCCATATCTTTCCAAAAAGTCTTAATTGGTGTTTCAAGCATTGTTGAGGAAAGTTACTTTTGAAGTAATGTGTTACAATATTGCGTAACTTTCTAAAAAAGTAACTAATTGCATTACTTTTATGGAAGTGATGCCTTGCGTTACTTTTGAATTACTTTTTCTCATCTGGGCTGGGCTTGCTTGTTTATTTTTTAATATAAAAAAATGTTAAAGCCCTCTTTCATGCCAAAAGTGAAATGAACAAGCCTCAGCCATTCTAGACTGCATGAAGAAAAAGATGCAAGAAAAAAAACAACTTATTTTTATCTAAAGTCATATTTGCATATTAGTATGGTTGAATTGGATCATCAAAGGTCAGCAGAAAAGATAATGGTTAATAAAATGGGATTAAATACATAAAGGATATTTGTTACTTAACATATTTAATTATTGCAGGTTTGCATCATATTCTGAGTTTGCATTTCACTGTTTTTATTCATTTTCAGGAATACTCGATCTGTTTTTGTGCACATGAGTGAATGCATGTTCACATTTAGTCTAGAACTACAGTAAGCATTGTGTTTACAGCGCGCACAACGCCTCAGGACTTATTATCGATTTCTCTCGACATGGGGACAGGAGAGCTGTTAGTCAATAAATTTGGAAAAAGTAACTGGCATTACTTATTTGAAAAAGTAACTCAGATATATTCTTGTAAATTAAAAAGTAATGCATTACTTTACTAGTTACTTGAAAAAAGTAATCTGATTATGTAACTTGCGTTACTTGTAATGCATTACCCCTAAAACTGGATTCAAGCTGTTTAAAAATCAAACTGACCCTCAGCAGAAGGAGGGATTAGGAAGAGACAAGAAGTGTTTCACTGACTGTTGGAAAACCACTTACCAAAAGCATCATGGGAGCATCGGAATGGGTGTTTTCTCCAACACCCTTGGGAGTAATTCTCCAACCTTTTCCATCTGACAACCCTTGCGCTCAATTTCTACAACTCCAACGTCAATACAAGGCTTCACGGCTAAATTACTGCAGCAAAAGACACAAAAGCAGACAGCAGAGTTACAACGGTGACTTCGATCTTTCTAAGGCTTCGAATTTACAGCTGCCCGACCCTCCATAGTCACAAACAATAACCAGAAGCAAAGACAATTACGTGAAAGCAGCTCCAATCAATGCAGAACATCCCTAGTCACCTGTAATGGTAAAACCAGTCAAAATGTAGACGTTGGAGCTCACTGGAGAGTTTTAACCGTGACGTAGTGTTATGTTCTGAGGTGTAGGTGTGTTGACTACAAATCGATGCTTTCATCATTTCACTTAAGACGATGAGGAGCCCCTCGGCCACATTAAATCTGCAACTTAAACTAATGAACAACCATTGAAATGATTCAGTCCTCCTATTTTCCGTCCTGAATTCCTTCCTTTATTAGATATTGATTTGATATCAGTCAACCCACTAATGCCTTGTTTAGCACCCATGAGTGTGCTTTTCAGTGACCTGCCTTCCATCGCATTTTACGCTATTAAATAAAATTAAACACTTCATAATTGAGTTGAAGATTACTGGTTTTGGCAGAGGAAGAGCTGCACCACATTTGCATTGATTTCGTAAGGGATAATCCAATGACAGCTGTATATTAAATGATTTTAATGCACTATATGGAAGCAAATAACCACCTAATGTGAAGTGGTTTAATTAAATGAACCAGTTAAAAAATGACTCAGGTTCATTGAAGCTTCACAAACTTATTACATCTATTTTGTAGCCACATATAAAATGATTTGTATGTGTTTATACAATGCATTATAAAAGTATTCTTAATGCATCAGTTATGCCTTGTAATGCACCTTATAATGTCTCATAAATAACTGTAACCATAGATATAATTCATTATAGTACTTATCCATTTCATCATCGTTACATCGCTAGAAATTTTAATGCATTAAAACACATGACAAACCAGCCGTCAAATATTATAATGCATTTTTACTTTGGCCACAAGTATTTATTAAAAGATATAATGCATTACGATGTACATTATGAATACCTTCATAATGCATTATACATAAAGGCTTTAATACCAAACATTTAAAAATAATTATAATAATCATTTATTTAATTTAGTACAATTATTATAATAATTTGTTCTCCAGTTTAATTGGTAGTTAGTATAAATTGATCTGTTCAAATGTAGTTTAATGCTGTCATTAATATTCTCTCTCTTTTTTTTGCACCAGAAAAATACTGCTTTGACCAGATATTTATATTTTTACTACATTATTGTTTTTAAAAGATACTTTAATATCATCCATTTATCTCAAAAGAAAACTAAATTTTCATAGAAACAGAAATATATTTCTGTAATCTATATACACAGATGCATCTCAAAAAATTACAATATCGTGAAAAAGTTCATTTTTGTAATTTATTTCCAAAAGTGAAACTTTCATATACTCTAGAACATTTCAAGTTTTTTGTTTTAATTTTGATGATTAGAGCTTACAGCTCATGAAAGTCAAAAATCCAGTATCTCAAAATATTAGAATATTTACAGTTGAGTTTCATTAAATGACCATCCCTACAGTATAAATTCCAGGTATCTCTTGTTCTTTGAAACCACAATAATGGAGAAGAATGCTGACATGGCAATGGTCCAGAAGACAATCATTGACACCCTCCACAAAGAAGGTAAGTCACAGAGGGTCATTACTGAAAGGGTTGGCTGTTCACAGAGTGCTGTTTCAAAGCATATTAAATGCAAAGTTGACTGGAAGGAAGAAATTGGGTAGGAAAAGGTGCACAAGCAACAGGGATGACCGCAAGCTTGAGAATACTGTCAAGCAAAGCCGATTCAAACACTTGTGAGAGCTTCACAAGGAGTGGACTGAAGCTGGAGTCAGTGCATCAAGAGTCACCACGCTCAGACGTCTTCAGGAAAAGGGCTACCAAGCCACTTCTGAAACAGAAACAACGTCAGAAGCATCTTACCTGGGCTAAGGAGAAAAAGAACTGGACTGTTGCTCAGTGGTCCAAAGTCCTCTTTTCAGATAAAAGTAAATTTTGCTTTTCATTTGGAAATCAAGGTCTGGAGTCTAGAGGAAGACTGGAGAGGCACAGAATCCAAGCTGCTTGAAGTCCAGTGTGAAGTTTCTGAAGTCAGAGATGATTTGGTGTGTCCTGTAGTCTGCTGGTGTTGGTTCATTGTGTTTTATCAAGTCCAAAGTCAATGCAGCCGTCTACCAGGAGATTTTGGAGCACTTTATGCTTCCATCTGCTGACAAGCTTTGTGGAGATGCTGATTTTCTTTTCCAGCAGGACTTTAGCACCTGCCCACAGTGTCAAAACCACTTCCAAGTGCTTTGCTGACCATGATATTACTGTGCTCGAGTGGCCAGCCAACATGCCTGACCTGAAGCCCATATGGAATCTATGGGATATTTTCAAGAGAAAGATGAGAAACAGTAGATTCAACAATCCAGACGAGCTGAAGCTGAATAGTGCCTCAGCAGTGCCACAGGCTGATCGCTTCCATGCCTCACCTCACTGATGCTGGAGTCTGTGCTAAAGGAGCCCCGACCAAGCATTGAGTGCATAAATGAACATACTTTAAAGAACTTGAACTTTCTGTTTAGCAAATCCTTTTCAAGATTGATCTTAGGAAATATTCTAATATTTTGAGATACTGGATTTTTGACTTTCATGAGCTGTAAGCTCTAAACATCAAAATGGAAAAAAATTACAAAAATAAATTAACTTTTTCACGATATAAAACTAAATTTTCATGGGAACAAAAAAAAATATATATATTTTAATAATTATATTAATACAATGGAAGTCTGTTCATTGAGAATATCATAAACTGAAACCCAATTTTAAAACCACTCAAGTCTTCTCGGATTGTCTATTTCAGGGATGGCAACTTTGATAGTGACGAGGGCCAGAATTTTTTTATACCAAGGGGCCAGATTACTAATACACGTCCACACACCTTTTTACATCCTCTTTACTTAAGGAAATCAAAGTATAATGTAATTTGTTTTTAAAGATATTATTAACTATAAAACTTGTGCAGTTATGCTAATTCAGTAGGGAAACTTTGTTGTCAGTTGACAGCAATATTACCCCAACAAGCCAATGTAAACATTGCATTGTCTGTAAATTTGCAACAAACAAATGTACAAAGGTCTTACTTTTTATTAGTGGCCTACAGAACATTCTCAAAACAACCTAAGAGGACAGTTTAAAAAGGGCTTATTAAAAACAAATGAATAAATATTTACTCCAAATGGTACCATAGTATAACCGGGTATCTGCAGGATTTTTAAAATCAAATTTAAGTCTTTTAAAGACCTTTTTAAGACCTAAACTTAACATTTCAGTCTTAACAATTTTTAAGAAAAGGAATGAGTCAAAAGTATGAATTATTATATTAATTTAAACAATTATTATCAATCAATTATTATATTAAATTACATATATCTTAGTGTCTTAATTGGTTAGATTTTTATAATGCATTAGCTTCTTGTCGATCCACTGGTTCACATTTAAAAATATGTAGCAAAAACAGCAGATGGGCTTATTGAAAAAGCAAATTCGTTCTCTGCCAGCAGGTTTCACTTTCAGAACGGCAGAATATAGCGGTTTCCCCGGTAACAGCAGTACACAAAGCCGCAGCGCCTGACTTTGAAACTGCAGCGCTCATATTTATTCAGTGAAATCACAGCCTTTTGATGTTTAATCGACATATTGATCTACACAGCAATTCTTGTCTTTCCGTCTCCAAATTTAAGACCATTTATAATTTGAGACTTAAGACTTTTTGTACCATTTAAGAGTTTTCATGGCCTTAAATTTAAACAATTAAACTGAGGACTCGCGGAAACCCTAAGAACAGGAACCCCCTAAGAACCCACAGTTCAGTGCAAACATTTCTGTCATGCATTTAGCAAAAAGATTTTGTTTACTATGCATTTTACCTTTGAAATTTGATGCAAGTGCAACTCTGGCGTTGTAGTGAGCAGTGGTGTGATGGCGATTTAAATAAAAATACAGATTTCCAAACATATGGATATCCCCTTGAACTTGGTAAAAACATCGTCTGTTTACGATCTTGACTGGAAAATACTGTTTTCATGGCCAGTTTTTCATTTGCTAATGTTAGTAAATGTTTACGTTAGAGTGCACGTCCTACTGCGCTGTTATTAATAGGTGAGCGGTTGAAAACTAGCGACCTCTCCTGTTTGGAGACATCATAAACTGAAAGCAATCTTTACGTGACTTACTTTCAAATATTTTAAAATTGATCATCCGAGTCTAATATAATCCAGCGGGCCTTACTAAAAGACACTGCGCGGGCCGTATACGGTTGCCTACCCCTGGTCTATTTAATGAGGTCCTTTGGTCATTATAAGGATGAAATCCAATGCAGAGCAGTGGAGCCCTTGAGCATGTAGTGTTGATTAGGGATCAAACTCACTGAACAGTGACAAAGACAAAGATGACAGCAGTCTTTGAATGGCTCCAATTAAACACTGCTCAATGATTCGTGTCATTTGTTTACACGGTTCTTACAGGCATCATTGATAGCGCGGTAAACACCGCTTGTGCTCAGAGGAGAGATTAACGAATCTATTAGACAAACACTCAGTGAAAAAGAGGTGCTTGTGTGCATAGTCCACTGACCTGGGGAGGAACCAGCATTTATCGTTCCAAACCTGTACAACTGACTTCTGTGGAAAACAAAACAGGATAGTAAAAAAAAAAAAAAAAAAAGGGTTTTCTTTGTCCATACAATTAAAGTCAATGGGGTCCAAAGTTGTTTTTGGATGCTGTTGACTGTCATTGAATAAAAGCATTGTTCTATATATTTTTGTCAGTGTTCCACAGAAGAAAATGAGTCATACAGGTTTGGAACAACATGACAGTTAGTTAATAATAACAGAATTTTCATTTTTCAGTGAACTATTCCTTTAACTACACTCTTAAAAATAAAGGTTCTTTACTGGCATAGACGGTTCCATGAAGAACCTTTAACATCTAATGAACATTTTGATTGCACACACAAAAATGGCTCTTTTAAGAATTGCTCACTGAAATGATCTATGACATCACTTGTAAAAGTAGTATACAATAAAAAAAGTAGTATACAATAAAAAGCATCTGTCAAATGCATAAAATATACATTGTAAACAAAGCACAGAAACTCTGACACTGTTTTTCCAGCCATTCTTTATTATCACTGCAAGTTATGGAAGTCTGAACATGACAATGAAATGCACATAAATAAATATTAGCCGTAGAGATGTAGTGGGAGATCGGATATTAATAATAGAATCTGCTTACATGTAGTTAGTGATGATTAAAAGATGATCTTAATTAAAGAAGCGCTTGTGTGGCAGATTTTAGATTAGAAGAGTAAAAGGCAAAACAATGAAAACTCTGAGCTTCAAAGGCAAACATCCTTCATTCTTTTGAGTGCAATCTTCCAAGATATGTCAGTTTCCTCAACTGAGGAAAGGAAAGAATAGAATTTTCCTAATTCTGCATGGTATAAACGAAAGGAATATGGAAAAGCATTCCGTCAGGATTTCCTTAAGAAGCCAGAGACAGGGATTTGACAGGCATTTAACGCAACCATGCACGAACGTCACGCTCATGTGCCAAGAACATGGAAACGAACCGTTGTCGTAATAAAGCTTAAAGCATTGCAAAGATCTGCTAATCATTCACATCTCACAAATCATAAAACCTCATTTTGCCAAGGTGAATATACATATATATTTCTAAATTAATACAGAACCATTGAGGAATAAGGTAGACACTGAATCCATAATCTCACGTGAAATGTTCAATCTACAATGTTCTGTTGTGCAATCGGAACAAACTAAACAAATAACTGGTCAATATTCACCGTATCTAAAATGATCATTGAAGCATTTCCCATATTTAATTTGACGTGAATGAAAAAGAGGCTGATATTTCGCCAACTCGATGAACTTTCATTTGCGTTAAATGAAATATAGCGTCTTCTCTGACTAAGACTGGAAAAATCAAGACACAATGGATCCAAAACATGGAGTCTGAGGACCAACATGACCGCACGATTAAATTAACTTTGCACTCTCCAAATAAAATATTCCTGTGTGCATTAGAATTTAAAATGTTTGCAAAAAGCTGAATGCATAAAAGCGGTTGCAACATTCACAAAAACGACAGGGCGTCGACGCGCACGAAACAAACTGGTGTTAGACACTAAAACAGGCGACTAGCTTCTCATGGGAATCAAGTGCGCGCTGTGAGAAATTGATCCGTTCCCCAACAGCGCCGTCAGTTCTGAGACAGACAGAGAGGTGTCAAATTGAGTCGTTAAGCTGCGGAGAGACTGCTGCCTAACGAGGGGAGTCCAGGGAGCCGCTTTCCTTCGCAGGAACATTTTGAGAGCCCCACAAAAATGCTACGGTAATTATCGCAGCAATTAAATGCACGCTCTCCCGCTCTCGCCGGAAAACTTCCTGAATTTTTTTTTGATATAACGAACTGCGGAACTTGAAATTTCAGCCAGTTTCTTTCAGATACGAGCAGCATACTGTAGAGATGTAGACATGATAATATTTGGATTTTCTGGCACGAATAAATACGCCCCATATACACACATTCACACACACAGTAAGTGTCTTTAGCGAATCAAATATACAAAACAGGCAATACAACAGTGATAGCAGTTTGGGACGCCAACGTTAGACACGCTTTCCTGAACGGGGGAATTAGTGGTAGGTAGAACGGTCCTGTGTGGACCACCGAGGCCATGCCACTGTCCCGAGTACCCAGTTCACGGATGTCAAGCAGCCAGGGTTTGCTCGACGGACCCTTTTCTAACAGTACTTTCCCGTCACAGACAAACAAACATATAAAGTGTTACGTTACATTCAGTAGTATGTAAATCACAGATGGACTTGATCTGTTTTGACCCTCTGTGCTCCTGGTACATCTGAGATTGCTGGAGGTCTTTGTACGAGATGGATGTAGTTTCCTCCAGTAGCCGTGAAGAGATGAGAGAAAGAGAAAGAGAAGGGTACTGAATCATCGGGTGGATGGCGTCCAGTTTTATCCCGTGGCTTTGGAGTTTTCTGCAGGGGTGGCGTCTTTATTCAAACGCATGATCTCCTGAGACAAAACTTCCAGATCCTGCAAGACAAACCAAGAATTTAAATATGATTCTAATGAAGAGTATACAATTGTGGTAGTTGCATACTGTAAATGTTTATTTACAGTTCCACCCTCCTGCTAAGCTTTACACATTAGTTTGAAAGCAACCCAGAATATCCCAGCGAATATGTGGGTTTTAAAAAGAAGAAAAGGACACTTTAGGCAGTCAGGCCTGAGTTCAGCTGCAATCTCACATGGTATTATACTCTCATTCTCTCACAAAAAAACACACGCTCACACACACAGCAGCAGAGGCAGCGTTGCATGCACCGTGTGCTCACTCCAAAGCAAAAAAGCCATCAAATATTAAGTGGGCTGTTTGTTTCTGGGCTGGCGGCCCCAACTGCCAGTAAATATTCATGAGGTGGTTGCTCGCTGGATTAGAAAAAGACGTCGAAAGTCCACAACAGTAGACGGTGACCATTTTGGTCTGTAGTTATGGCTTCCCCATGGATGGTTTGATCTGCCAAAGTGTGCCAAAATTGACCTCCAAATGAATAGATATACTTCATTAAAAATACTATATTCAAAATTATGCACATCCTCCACAATTCTCATTACAATACTGAAAAAAATGAAAAATGACCAATTTAAATGAAAAACATTTATACATCATAGTTGCATGTTGCACTGCTTTATGTAAATTTGAATAAAAACTTAAATTGTAAAAATTGTATTGCTGTAAAAATACAGTATTTTGGCAATGACAATCTAATGATAATTACAATTGAGAATAAAAATTGGCAAAAAAATCATTAGCATTGACAATCTAATGATAATAATCATTGAGATTATTAAAAAATGTTTTAAAAAGTCTAAAAGAACTGAAAATGATGTAATTACAATGAAAACTGGGCTGTGGTTAGGTAAATAATTGTCTTGAAAATTTTACATTACACTCCAAAATTACAAAACAATAAATAAATAAATAAATAAATAATACATATATACATATATATACATATATATATATATATATATATTTGTTTTTGTTTTTTGGGAGTGTAATGTCACTTCGATATCATGACTTACAGCCATTTACAATTATCAGGGGCTGGTTGCATAAACTGCTTAGGCTAATCTTAAATTTGTCATTAATTTACTTTCCTCAATACTGCTCATGACTTTTTAAAGTCAGTTACAAAAAGGTAGACTGGCCCAATTTGAATCTGAAATGCAAGACTCTACCTCTTGGCTAACGGCTAAAAGGTCAAACTAGTTCTTAAGACAGTTTTAACATAGTGGCTATGTTTATGCAACTGGACTCGGGAGACATATGTATCTTAAGTGTCATTTGTCTTTGACTTCTAAAGTGGCATCAGTGGCATATAAACTTCAAATGCACTTTACAAGGGTTTTGATGGCATGATGAGCACCATGAGAGACAGAGATGGACATACAGAGAGAGGGAAAAACAGGAAGTTTTCTAGCACGTCTTGAACTGCTGTAGATCGAGCTCATTGGCTTTTTAGCATCTCCAGATTTTTCTCATCTTGTCTGCAGGAAAAATGAACACTTAATCGGCTGTTAACGAGCTAGACGCATCATGCTGCAGCAGCCAGCAGGATTGTTTTCCACTGCGTTTCTGTATCGAACACCATCCACAACAACACCAGCTTACACATTCAACATGTTTAAGTGCATGTAATCCAAAGCATGAAGATGACTAAAAATTCAATTATCATCATGGTATATATTGTTAAGGCTTTTAGCTATGAAGCACCACTATAAAATAACTACATTTAGTAATGATATTAATCAAATAACACAGCTGAGTCTGAGTGTTTACAGGTGTGTGCATATTACAGCTTCAACCAAACAGATTTGAAAAAAGTTGGAACTATCCGTTTTTAAGCATCAAAATGCAAACATGACCAGTGCTAAAGTTGACCAGATCTGATCCTACATACGCTTCTCTGGATGTTTGTGAATCGATTTAGAAAGGTTCGTGTTGCAGGAAACTTTTTGTTCTTAGTTATGGCCGAGCTTTGCAGAGGGATCATTACTCCATCTTGGTCTTAGTTTGCATCGTTTGTCTCTGCCAAGGTTACAGCAGGGTGTTTTTGTAACCTACAACTCCCCCTGGGCACCAGCACACACACAAGATGCACTCCGCCAACATCCAGACTGTCTCCGGGCCTCACATCGGCTCAAACGCCCCCTCAGTAAGGATTTTATTCGCATTCACAAAACAGAGCACCATGCATCACACATTGGGGCATTAATAAAGAATGTAACGAATGCGAAGTGGCAGGTGTGCATATAACGTCTTTGAACGTGGCTCATCCAATCAAATGTATAATGTATTACGGTTGCGAGTCTTTTGTTTTTAACTCAAGACTTATGTAACAAGAAGGCTGTTTTTGCACCGATTCCAGACTTATTCATTTGATATGAATAGTCTTCTGGTTTGCATCCATCCAGTTCCATATAAACAGAGAGGAATGAAATGAAGTACCTTTCATTTGTTATGTATTTAAATCACTGGATTATACAAAAATAGACTTTACTACAAGGTTATGTAATCTTTAAGACATTTTTGGGTTTAGTTTCTAGCCAAAAATAAGCACACTGTGATATATACCATATGTGTATGCCTTTTAGCAGACGCTTTTATCCAAAGATGGTAAAGCTGTATTTTCAGCAGACATTTAGTTTTCATTGTCATATGATACTTTAAAAAAAAAAAAAAAAAGGTTCCCATTAGTTCTCTTTCATTGCACTGAGCAATTTACTTACACAATCCTGTTTACATTTTTGCAAGACAGGGCAGCTCACTTCTTCTGAACATGCTAAATGTGCATTTATTATTTATTATTACATTTGTTTGCCTCTCTGTGCCCATGCACATACTGTATTTTGATGAAGCTAAATTCTCAATAAAACAGTTTTCATTGGTATATTTTACTGTTTCTGTTGTCAGACAACGGAATGAATATGAAATAGTGACTGAAACACGATCCATAAACGCGATCAACATAACCAGCTCTCCCTTCCAAGATGTTAATCTGCACAAAAAAATCATGATCGAGCCGCCATCTGATGAAATCAAATACACATAAGATAAAGACAATAGCTGTGCTGTGATTTCGGCTATACTTGCATGTAAAATTAGAGAAGCAACATAATATCTGTGTTTAACTGAATTAAAGCGCTGCCGCGTGCTGAACAGAAACTGAGCAGACGCAGAGAAAGAGAGAGAGAGAGAGAGAGAGAGAGAGAGAGAGAGAGAGAGAGAGAGAGAGAGAGAGAGAGAGAGAGAGGTGCGCGCGCTGGGGAAGCAAGACCTCGCGCTCGCGCGGCTGTACCGGCGATTCTCAGAAACTAAATAAGGTCTGGGCGCTTTTTCGAAGGGAAAAAAGTCGCTAAAGGGGTCTACACTGTTGCTAAGTTGGCAACACTGTGCATCTCCATTTCTCCAACTACGGGTTGGGCCACGGGTCAAACAGAAAATACGCGCTGCGTTAATCGCGCGCTAAAAAAATTAGTGCCGTTAAAATGAATTTGCGTTATCGCATTATTAACGCGTTAACTTTGACAGCACTAATTATATATATATATATATATATATTTTTTTTTTTTTTTTCTCAAATAAATGCTATTTTTTTTACTTTTTATTCATCAAAGATTCCTGAAAAAAAAAATTATCAGTTTCTACAAAAAAGCAGTAAAATGTTAACATTTATTAATAAATGAGCAGCAATAAAAAAAAATAATAATAAAAATTAATAATAATAATAATATTTGAACAGCAAATCATCATATTAGAATGATTTCTGAAGTATTGTGACACTGAGGACTGAAGGAATGATGCTGAAAATTCAGCTTTACCACCACAGGAATAATTATTTTAAAATGCATTTTAAAAATGTAAATTCTGGGCGCTTTTTCGAAGGGAAAAAAGTCGCTAAAGGGGTCTGCACTGTTGCTAAGTTGGCAACACTGTGCATCTCCATTTCTCCAACTACGGGTTGGGCCACGGGTCAAACAGAAAATACGCGCTGCGTTAATCGCGCGCTAAAAAAATTAGTGCCGTTAAAATGAATTTGCGTTATCGCATTATTAACGCGTTAACTTTGACAGCACTAATTATATATATATATATATATATATATATATATATATATAATTTTTTTTTTTTTTTTTTTTTTTCTCCTCAAATAAATGCTATTTTTTTTTACTTTTTATTCATCAAAGATTCCTGAAAAAAAAATTATCAGTTTCTACAAAAAAGCAGCAAAATGTTTCAACATTTATTAATAAATGAGCAGCAATAAAAAAAAATAATAATAAAAATTAATAATAATAATAATATTTGAACAGCAAATCATCATATTAGAATGATTTCTGAAGTATTGTGACACTGAGGACTGAAGGAATGATGCTGAAAATTCAGCTTTACCACCACAGGAATAATTATTTTAAAATGCATTTTAAAAATGTAAATTGTATTAATATTTCACAGTTTTTACTGTATTTTTTAATCAAATAAATGTGGCTTGGTGAGCATAAGGGACTATAATATTATAGCACATATCTGTAGTTTTTAATATAATTCAAACAAACCAACACATGGCTTCACTACAGGAACAAACTGCCCATTAACCATGCGCCACTCTGGAAATATCAAGAGGGGTGTGAGAGGTTAATTGTCATTAGTCAATCTGTGTGATGGTATAATCCCATCAAACGCATCACCCTGCTGGCTGCCTGACGTGCACTTTCTATTCCTGCTCCTAGAAACGTTTTAGCATTAACAACACGCCCACCCTCTGGTTGCTGATGAATAAGACCTCTCAGTGGAGTCTCAGGACCGTATGACAGCAAGCCACCTACACACACACACACACCACAAACGCGTGATCACATAGTCTGCCGATCACGCTGTCAGAGCGACTGCTGTCACCTTTCTCTCTAGCAGGTGGAAAACTCACGGTCACTTCACCTCTACTCACCTGAATGAGTCATTGCTCAACACGGCTCAGCTATTTATTCCCCATGAAGCATCAAACGCAAGTCTCACTTTTTTTTTTTTTCCCGAATCAAAGGTATGCCAAGGAACTTGGCTATTGCTAATAGGATCCACCTGAAATCTGCACTGTTTTTTTGCACTTGCACTGATTTGTAGAATAATTACACAATTTAAAAAATGTGTACAATGGAGTATTACAAGAAGTATTTAAATTTGATCTTTTGCTTAAACAGCATTTGCTTTTCAAAATAGCAGCTACAAAAAGTGTGAACAGCAAGTAGGTGCAAAAATAAAATATTCTCAACTTTAACCTTAAATTTGAAAAGTTTATAAAGAATAAAAAAAATAAAAATAAATAAAATAAAATACAAATACAAATTTTACAAATTTAAATGGACCCTGCAAGTGGTTCAGGCTGACTTAATTGCAGAAAACCAAAATTAAATAAAAATGAGAGAAATTACATTTTAAAATATTAAACCGAAAACAACTGCTTTAAATTGTAATAATATTTCACAATATTGTTATTTTTACTCTACTTTTATTGAATAGATGCAGCCTTGGTGAGCATAAGAGACTATATTATTATAGTCTTATTTTTATACATGTCTATTAAACTCTAACCTTAAATTTCAAAAGAAAAGTCTATAAAACAAAATTATTAAATAAAATACCCACAATAAAACACACAAATAAATAAAATAAAACAAAATAAAATAAAATAAAATAAAATAAAATGGATGTCGTATAACTTAATTGTAAAACTTAAAAAAATATATATTAAAAAAGGATTGAAATTACAATAGAGTGCTGTCTTGGAAGCACTGCAACGATAAGGAAAACTTAAATATAAAAGTATAGCGAGAGAGAAGCGGAATTTTTTTTATTTTGTTGTAATGTTCAAATTCTGCTATCTACTGAGCTTTCTTGAAGGCTCAGGTACAGGCACAGATTCTGTGTGGGCCTAAAATTGCCTTTAAAAAAAAAAAAAAAAAAAGAAGGTTTTATATCCAACCGAAACTGACCCTGATCATAAACGCTTGTCTTTCCCACCCCAAATGGCTGGCCTTCCCTCTCTTTACCTTCTGTAGGTGCATGTTCTTTGTCAGTTGCTCTTCCAGCATGTTCTGCAGCTTTTTGTTCATCTCACGCAGATTCTCGTCTCCAGGTTTTACCAAGTCCCTCAGCACAGAACTCAAACCTCCACGTTCACCCTGAGCACCATGGGCCACCGCACCTCCTCCGGATACATCTGAGAAAAAGAGAGAGAAGGAAAAAGGTGCAATTTTAGAGATGGCAAACATTCTATCACTCCGGCTTGTGCTTTTTAACCATGTTTTCCCCAGTAATGCCTAAAACTCCCATGAATAAAGATGATCTTTATCAGGGGGCCATTAGTGTCTGCTGAGTGAATACAGAGTGCTTGCGTTTGGAGGAAAGCATTTCGAACGGCTCTCGCCTCGCACGCCACAACATTTACGAGCACCTCGAGTGCAATCATCCGCAGGTTTGACGAAAAGCCGTGCACGTTTTAAAGCTGGCAAATAAACAATGCTGCACATTCACGAGAGCCGCTGAGAATGAGCTTTCAGGAAATTCAAACCCCGGTTAAAGTAGAGAGACTGACAGTAAGGATGGAGTCAAGTTAAAGGCAGCACTGACAAGGTCTGCCGACAGAGTTCATGACAGTAACACGCAACCACGGAAGTGACCGTAAGCAGGGGACATCGGTGTGGGGTTGTAACTGGACAAGGTGGTGTGTTAAAAAATGAAAGATGTTGCTTAATTGATGATTAATGGAGGCGAGTGAGCGGAAGATACTGGGTTGCCTGCTTAGAGCCAGGCTACTAAGATGTTGTCAGGTTCCTGGTGAACTGTCAGATAGTTTAGTGGAGTTTCTCCTCTGAGGGAGGACAGGGAATCGAGCTGGCCAGCCTCTGCGTGTCAAGGGCAAAAGTAATAAGTTCGATCGGGATGCTTCTTTCTCGGCTTTCACTTCATCTGGGTGAGTGGAGACATTCAAGGTCAGCTCAGCAGCATGTCCCTAAACGGTGCTGTCAAATAACCTCTTACACCTGTGGTCTGATGATGGAGCACATGGGAAATGTGCCACTTCCTGCGGGTGTTTAAATGCAGTTTCCAATAAAATCTCTGTGAAGGCAAATACATGTGTTATTATGTAAAAAAGATGCTGGGCTATAGTCAGTGCTACCACATGAAAACCTCTTTGTTGACTGAAATAAAACTAAAACTAATTTAACCAAATAAAATAAAACAAAATAAAATAATGAACGAGTAAATGAATGAATCAATGAATGAATGAAATGCTGAAAATAAAACACATTTTATGACTCCAAAAACTAACATAAAATAAAAATTAAATACTAATTTTATTTTTTGGGGGACAAAATATATTGTAAAGAAATATAACACAGCTATTTAAATGATATCAGTTAACACACTGACTTACTAAAATTAAAACAAATACTAAAAAAAACAAAAAAAAACTATATATATATATATATATATATATATATATATATATATATATATTTTACCGTAATGTATACACACACATACATACATACACACATAATATATACACACACACACATACACTGTTAGAATAAAATTTTAAAAAACGCATCTTTTTTTAAACATCATGTACTTTTCAAATTAGTTCAAATACCAAAAGCACAAATACTACAAATAGGTACAAAAACACAAGTAGTTTTAAATTTTAACCTTAAATTTAAACAGAAATATAAAGTCTAGAAAACAAAAAATATAAATCTTATAAATCAAAGATTTATAAGAAAAAATAAATAAAATAAGTTTAAATTGATGCTGTATACTATATGGATAAAATAATTTATAAGAAAAAATAATAAAATAAAATAAATTTATGCTGTATGGTAAGTGGTTCGGATTGCAATGATGCCAAAAATAGGGGGAAAAGGAGGAGAATTTTGTTGAAGAAACAATCTAAGCAAAAGAAGAAAAAAAAAGAAGGAAATAAAAAGAAAAAAACTAAACTGAAAAAGGACACTAAAGACGCTAAAAAAAAAAAAAAAACAATTAAAAAATCCAAAAGTTTCATTTCCCTGGCTACAGCTGCCACTTTTGTAATGAGCAGGAACAGTATTATGCATATCAAGTTTTGCACAATAACCTGGATTTTTAAAACATTAAGTTGCTCAAGTGACTGTGACCTGTTCTCATGACAGGTCATGTCACAGTTAGCTGAGGAGCTTAATGCATTGTTACATCACAGTATATCAAGCTAAGCACTAGCAATCTCACGCCTCTTTAACCTTATTAGATTGGCGCAAGAATAGCGTATATGTGTGGCTAACAGAAGAGCCTCACACGTGTTCAACATTAGCGCAGCACACGAGCATCGCTGGTCGCGGCCATAGCCCAGAGCCACGAAAATGAAGTAGAACATGACGCACCGTGGCTAATTGAGACGTTAACTTCACCCCCCAGAGGCCTGTTCAACCTTTGAATGCGAGGCTTTAAGCGTTGAAGGCCATGAATGACATCTGCCTCACCCCTGAAGCCTGAAAGTAAACACCACAAGGTGCAAAGCGAAGTCTTTGCTCTTTATCTGGACTATCAGATAATTAACCTTGTCAGCTTACCACAGAAGCACTAACTGAACACTATGGCCGGTGAATATTTGCAGTTTTAAAACTTCAAATGGACACAGTATTGCTGTGTTATCTAGGGCCCTATGATTTCATGGACGGAATCATGGAATCCAGTCACAAAAACGGAATTTACTGTATAATGCAGAATGTCATGGAATTTGCCAAATTTTGCATGGATAAATAATATTAAGCCGCAAAATACTATTTAAATATGAATCATGCATATTCTATGTGTTTCAATATCTGAGTACATGAACAAACATAATCTCTAGAACTGCTCTGAACATTTTACTGTTTCTTTTGAAAAAAAACAAAAAACAAAAACATTGTCATATACAAATAGAAACCTAAAGTTAAAATTAATTAGAGATGCTTTTGATTATTACAATTTCATGAAACCATTAAAATGGAATCCAGAAAATTAATGGAAAACAGAATTTGAGAAAAATAAAACTGAATTTGAGAAAAAAATAAAACATTTCATAGGGCCTTAAAAGTTTAATTTTTGTTAAAATTAATAAATTGCTGTTAGATATTGAAAGTTTAATGATTTCAACTAATTAGACACGATTTTAGATTAATAAAATTTAGTTTATGCATTAAAATAGAGTCTAGAAAAATTAAAACAGAAAAACAAACAGAATCCAGACAACTTAAAACAGAAAAAACGGAATTTGGGGGAAAAAAAAAAAAAAAAAAAGTATGGGAAAAAATAAAATGGATTTCATAAGGCCCTAGTTATGGTTAATAAAAATGTATAACTTAAAAACATATTTGAATTCAAAATAATAAAAATAATAAAATTAAAATTAATATTACTAGGTAAAACTGGAATTAACTTTAAGATAGGGGTGTGCCATATCATACCATCCACGATAACACTGGTATACATTTTTTTCATGATTAAAAAAAAAAAAAAAGTGTCATATCGCGATATCAATGATATAGCTGACGTATTTACTAGGGATGCACCGAATGTTCAGCAGCCAAAATTATTCAGCCGAAAATAGTAAAAAAATGACAGAATAAATTGTACCGAACAATGACGTGACATGATCAAATAGAGGCGTGCAGTAATGCAGCAAACATGATGGCAGTGTGGAAGCATTTAAAACTGTCCGAGAAAGACACAAAAATCACTACAAGCACCGACAGCGAGAGACTGTTTAGTACTGCATCTCATGCCTCTGATGAGAAGAGGAAGAGGTGGTTGTTGCTGGTTACTGTATGATGACTGAAATTGCGAAATGGCCTTAAACAATTAAATAAACTGCAGAAAGTTATGTTTTCTAATACACGCACAAATTGCATGTGTTCAAACAGAGCTGCACGAGCTCGCGGAGCTGTCTCGTTAGCCAGAGTTCAAAGTCCAAACCGCGAGGGAAATCTGCACTGAAACTGTGTTACTCTTCAGTTGCTTTTTATGAATTTTTACAAGGCATGTGACAATGTGATACATGCATCTTCCCAAATTAGCAATGAGAATAATTTATAAATCTGCTGCTGTCAACAAAAAGAAGCACTGAGGACTTCCTGCGGGTTTCCGTCAAAATAAAAGCACCAGATAGATTTACACTTCCAATTAGGTAGTTTGTCATCAATGACAGTAGCTCATTGGAAAAGGATGGAAAATGCCCTTCATTGTGTTTGCATTAATAAATGCTGCTGCCTGCAAGCTGCAATCGCCAATAAAACGTTGCTCCATATTTTTTTCTATATCGTCATAAATATTATAATCGCAAATATTCTCGAAATATTGTGATATAATTTTGAGGCTATATAGCCCACCCCTACTTTAAGATACACATTTTCATGACTCAGAACCCAACTAAAATAAATAAATAAATAAATAAATAAATGGACACATATTAATTTTAAGGGTTTATAATATGGCATCTTATAAAACTAGAGATTGTTACAACCCACCTGCATAAAACAAGAAAATGCCACTGGATAGCAGTCCAATATTTTATGGCATTAAATGCTTTAAATGATACCAGTTTGCGGCAACAACTTAATCTACAACAAAAACTAAATAAACAAACTAGACAATTCAAAAAACAATCAATGATAAAATAAAACGTAGCAAAAACTACACTAAATTGAAAGGACAAATTACTAAACTAAACAAAAAAATTGTAACTATAATATCTCTGATGCGACCATAATGGAAAGGAGATTGCATAAAGTTCGCAATTCCATGTCGCAGTGCTGAACCTTTTTTATGTCCTTTTCCAATATCCACTGCTTAGCATAGCAGCCAAATAGCCCATTACAACCAATGCACTGCTTCATTAGAATTCTATTAACATCTACAGTAGGGAAATCACAGTCTCCTTTCACCACGGTGTAATTCCTTCCCAGTACGGATAACTCACGCTGAAGTTAATGCATCTGACTCTTTAGGGAACAAGACGACCGAATCCTTCGATGGCTACATCAATGTTTGTGCTAATGACATTGCAAATGGAAAAACGCACACCTGTCTGTAACCAGTATTTCTTCCATATTGATCAGTGTCATTAATTCTAATTTGCTGGAGCGTAGGGGCGAGCACTCTATGGAGACACTTTGATAAATCCACAAAGGAGATTTACAAAGAGGACTCCCTGCTCTAATGGCTGGAAAATGCTGGGCCGATGGCTTTTCTAAGGTGTGGAATGGCGCCAGGCTCTCTCGCAGACGGAGTTCTGCCGCGGGCCCAGCAGAGGATGTGAACCTAAGAAGCCAAGTCACGGAAGCAAATGAAGATGCTGGATGGAAGGTACACTAAAGGCACGCAGATGTTCCTGACTCACGACTCAGGGGATCCCTGATCACACGCTCGGCTGGACTATGTCAGAACAGTGCTGAGGTCACAACCAGCAGAGAATGGAGTGGGACTTGACAGGGTTGTGTAACATTAAGAACTGAATCGAAAATGCCTTTTACATTCCAATTCCGTTACTGACAATGAAATTAATTTTAATTTATGTAGCAATCAATTTTGAATGTAAGAAAGTAGAATAAAAATTACCTGAAATTCAAAGGAAACTATAGGCAGAATTGAACAAGACAAATTTTAAATGTTGAAACCATTTTGGAAAGACTTGAAATTAAACCGAAGGATTAGGGATGGAACGATTCACTCAACTCACAATGCTATACAATTCACAATACGATTTTCTCACAATTTTTTTTAAACAAAATGAGATTTAAAGGGATAGTTCACCCAAAAATTAAAATTCTGTCATTAATTACTTACCCTCATGTTATTCCAAACTCATAAGACCTTCTTTTATCTTTGGAACACAAATTAAGATATTTTTGATGAAATTCGAGAGCTTTCTGGGTTAGAGGTGTTCTGAATCTGTTTTCAGAAAGGCACGGAAAACAAATAATGCTTTCTACAGAGCCACTAAAGGGACATGGTTAGCTGCTTGCTAGTGGTAGCCTGTTACATTACGGTACATAAAAGTTCACTTACCACATAAAGGAGAGATGACTGATGGAGAATGATTTGCAGATCCCGAGCACTACTGACAAACATCTAATCTTGTAAATGTGTGGTAAATTCTTCCACTCCGTAGTTTACACACAGTACAATCGCGAAAGAGAAAGTAAAAAACAAGCACGCATTCAGTGACCCGCATATTAATAGAGGCTCCCTGACGCCCACAGTTCATATAGGCTACAGTATAATTACCCAACAATATAATTGCGAGTGAAAGTATTGAAATATATTTTTTTCCCTTCCGTCTTGTATTTGTTCCCTTTAGAGGTACCATGTCCTAGCCTTATGAGCCGTTGATTTATGCTAATCGACGGACTGTTATGTTAATAAGTGCGGTCATTCAGTTATGTTTATTATATCACTATGTTTCAGCACGTTACAATCATTATATGACTTGAGTTAAGATAGCCTATCCCCTAATGAATTATGCTAAACAGTTTGTCATAGATTGAAAGCATGAATGGTCTCCCTCTCTCTCTGCTTTTGGATGTGTGGCCTAAAAGCGCATGCGGGGGAGGGGTGCAATTTTCAAATAATAATCGAATAATTACCAGCGATCTTCAAATATTATTTTCACTTGAAATGCCCATCCCTAGTAAGGACATAGTTAAAGTAGTCCACGTGACATCAGTGGTTTAACCGTAATTTTATGAAGCTATGAGAATATTTTCTGTGCACAAAGAAAACAAAAATAACGGCTTTATTAAACAATTTCTTCTCTTCCGTGTCAGTCTTTGATGCGCATTTACATCTATGCAGGGTCAGAAATCTCTCGGATTTCATAAAAAATATCGTCATTTGTGTTCCAAAGATGAACAAAGGTCTTACGGGTTTGAAACGACATGAGGGTGAGTAATTATTGACAGAATTTTCATTTTTGGGTGAACTAATTTAATTCAAATTCTAACTCATGAATCTGACAGAAGCCAATTCTTCACCTATGAATTCTACACAACTCTGGTACTTAATAGCGGATTTAGAGCAAATATCGCCTACTGCATGAGAGAAGAAAAAGATAATTGAAGATAGTTACAGTGGAGAATCACACCAGCCAGAGCTTGGCCTTGAAGAATGTCCTCTTCAGGCTTCGAAGCACCAATGCAAGATAACAGCAAGCATACAATTACCATGTGAATTCCACAGAAACGCTGGCCACCTCTTAGCAAGCCTCATTGGGAATCTCCTCAGGCCGGTGCAGGAGTCAGCAGTCCTGAATCAGTCAAACTGGCAGATCCTGCACAGCGGCTGCAACCTCTCAGCCATCTCTCACTGGAGACACGGCACTTAACTGAAACCTCTGCCAGGGGGCGAACAGGCAATTTCATCTCAACAACAAGGATCCTTCCTGTTTGCAGCCATGTGTTATTCACAGTTACAGATGTGACCCCTTCTTTCGAGGGATCTGTGTGGATATCGATGGTCTGTTCTTCACATATTTGTTCTTGCAACCTAGGCAAGTAGAGTGCCCATTAGCACCCACTCCCAGTGGTGTAATTCGCTCTAAAGTGGACAAAATTTGCTTGTAGAGGGAAGAAAAATAATTCTGCTGTGACTCACATTCACTCCCATTATCTCAGTGGGTTCTGGAGCTATAGGGCACACGATAAGGATAGTTTCTTCCTTAAATGATGCAGCAGGAAGAAGCCGAGTACACTGAAAGGTTAGCTTACTTCACGCTTCGGTAGAGGCCTAAAACAGGGTACAAGTAGGCAGGCAGAGGGTTTCCAGACTGCAGCGACGTTTCACCCCAGCTGACTTTTTCCAGCAGCACTTAGGCAGAGCGAAGGCTGTGCACACATGACTGCGGCATGTTGCTGAATGGCTGATTAGAAGAGGCTGCTCAAATAAACCATCCTACAGCTGTCTTGCATCACACACGTACTGAGCACAACAGAAAAACATTCATATCGCCTACCGCTGCTTAACGGATGACATTTTCAGCATTTGTCCTAATGAATACGGGATGATCCTGGGGTTGCTTTGCCAGGAGCATGTGCCCTGAAATGCCGCAGAGTTGTGGGAACTGTCACAGGCCAAACGTTACGGAAAACTGTTGTGCCTTTTACAATCCGCAGAATATTCTATGCAATCCCGGCTTTGACGGGAAGAATGTTGCGGAAAACAAAGATCTGGCAAGTGAAGGGTCAACAATACCCCCAAGGTGGCATACATATGAGCCAACAACTTAATTTGTGTTCCGAAGATGAACGAAGGTCTTACAGGTTTGGAATGACATGAGGGTGAGTAATTAATGACAGAATTTTCATGTTTAGGTGAACTAACCCTTTAATGGTTGCATTGAAATACAGCAGAGGCGTTTCCATGTTTGTGGGACTGATGCAATGTCACAAGCCAGGCATCTGGGAAAACTGCTGTGTCTTTTACAAATTCGCAGCACCTTCTATTCAATCCCCACTTTGAAGGGAGGAATACTGCAGAAAGTTCTGGCAAGTGAAGGGTCAACAACACCTCCAAGATGCCATACATCTGGCTTATCTGAGGTGCTTCCTGACTTGCCATTTCCTCAACACATTGGCGACAACGGAAACCGCTACTGACTCAAAAGGCTACGTCTGAGATAAAATGTCGCACTGTTTCATTTGTTATATCACTGGCATGAATTTACGGCAAGCCGAACTGGTGTAAGGATAAAATAAGAGGGAGGGGAGAGAGGACGAAGGAGAGGAGACAAGAGGGGTGCTCAGTCTTTCTGCTGCATTATTGAGGATGAGTGTTGGGTTCACTGAGGCATGTCAGCATTCTGAATCATTTACATCCTGCTAATGTCAGCTTTCATCTAGTGCTGCTACCTTCTGCATCCTTTCTTCATTTTTCTATGGAGTCTCCACCTACCCATTTTTAAATCTCCCTGGGTCTATCCTCAATTATTGTAGGAGATGAAGGATTGATTCCAGTGCTATTCAGAGAGACTATCCTGGTTAGACCTGAACCAGATGGAAATAGACAAACAGGAGACTTGCTGCCACATTAAAGATCATATTGGGCTGCTATGAATAGTATAAATGGAATATAGGCACATAAATCAGAGTTTATATTGATTTTAATGATAAAACATTGTTGCCAAACATTCACCTCTCTACAGATATCTGTTATTGGGCAAAAAAGTGTCTTTACATGAAAACTACTGTTTTGTAAGCTCTCCCGACACCAGAGATCTTAAACTTTTATAGCACAATATTTACAATTAGACGACACCAGCCTTAATGGAATCTAGTCTGCCATTAAATGTTAAATCAGTCAGTCATGAAATTAAAACAGGAGAACACATGGGGGGGAAAGACAGGAAGACGCAACATTACCACCTCCACTCTGTTCACAGGGAAACACAAGAGAAGCCTTGCTTTAAATGAGGCAAAAAAGGCTTGAAATGATCATCACTGTCTCTTTATATGTTGTTGCAGGATGAAGATAAGCAAATGCAGTCTTCATGTATACTATGTATATTATGCATTTATCCATTTAGAAACAGAGATGGACAAGTAGCTCAATTAAGATTCTGCTTGTTTAGTTCAGAAATCTTCATGGCTATGATGTCACAACCTCAATCTCATTAACATACGACCCACCTTAGTATTCAGCTACTGCTTGGGCTGCTGAAAAATGGTATGAACTTCTCAGGTTATTCTATCAGATTTCATTTACATATACAAGTGTTAAAGGTGCAACAACAGCCCGTTTAATTCAAAAGGGTCATAGAGAAGGTGGAAATCGGTCATGTAACACTGCAGTACAAGACACCTTGACAAAAATAATAATGAACTGCAGATGGGTGGATGGTAACACTTTACAATAAGCTCAATGTTCATTTATAAACACTATTTATTTATTTATTTATTTATTTTGCTAGAGATGTTCCGATACCCTTTTTCCCTTCCCGATACCTACGCTCAGGGTATCGGCCGATAATGTAAGACTCTCTCGCTCGCTCTCTCTCTCTCTCTCTCTCTCTCTTTTTGCGTGTGAGAAAAAAGCAAAGCGACGGTGAGTCGTGCGCTTCACACTAGAGCTTACGGTACATCAAATACAGGTGCGTTGCACATCCATTCAGATGATCTGAAAAACAGATCGCTTGACTGAGAGAGAAACTCTGAAGCGTGAAGATTTACTCGCATATGCGAGTGATTTACTGGCAATGTGCCAGCACGTTTGTATTTCTTCTTCGCTGCTCTAAATGGTTGCTTGTGGCAGCACAACTTCCTGTGTTTGCATTCTGAGCAGCGAAGAAGAATTGATTTCCGATTTGCAGCGTTAAGCAAAGCTAGCGCGCATAATTATAGGTCTTGTTTAAGAAAATGGTATCGGATCGGTACATGGGTTCAAGTACTCGCCGATACCGATGCCAGAATTTTTTGTGGTATCGGTGGAATTTCTGATACTAGTATTGGAACAACCCTATTTTTTGCAAAGTTATGTTTGTTCATAATATACTAGCTAATGCTAATTTATACACCTTGAAATGTTAAAATGTATAAGTATCAAAAATAACATTAAGATAGATTAATAAATGCAATAAATATTATTAATTGTCAAAAGTAATATTAACAAATTGAAACAAGTGTTACAAAGAAAAAAAAACATTTTAAAAATCACCTCAAATATACAAATATAAAACAACTATAAAACTTTAGACGTCTAACTTTTACATAAATCTTAATTTTCTGTTGGTGAACTAAGCATGGACTTCCAGTTTTAAGGCTCTATGGCAGTTGAAAAGTACCAGTGCTATTTTCTCAGGAGACTGAAATGTTTTTTTACAAGATCTTTGTGAGTTTGAGTGCAGAAATCCAGTGCTTTAGACCAAACTTCTATGAGAGAATCCCTCCCAATATTATTGAGTTTGACTGTTTTCATGCACACAAGCAAACCAAGCTGTCAAAAGTTGCTCCGGATGGTTCCAAATTCTAAAAACAGGTCATGATGTGTCAGAACCGTGTTCAGTCCACTGGAAAAGTGACTTTTACTGGAATTTCACAAAGAAAGAGTGCTAGAGAGAGTTCATAGAAAGAGAGTTTATAGATAACTTTCTGTGCAACATCTATGATAATAAAGACAAATTTAAGGGAACATTCAAAGTTAAGTTATTGACAGACTGATTACTACAGAAAAGTAATTTTTAAAATTGTCCCTCAGTTGTTTATACACAGAAAAAAAAAATTAGTACAACCATCCGTTTCAGAAAGAGATGCGGCAATGTTATTGTTAACTAAAATAAAAAATATGAAAAATAATATTTGTTAACTGAAATAAAGCTGAAATAATATAAAAGAAAATAAAATATAAATATTACGCAAAAAAAAACGTAAATTTAAATAAGAAATGCCTTGGGAACCAAATGAAATAAAATGTTTATGTTGAAATTAGTGTCTGTAGCATACACACTTTTGCTTTGCCTCAATGGATCTTGTACTAGAAATATACTCCAATACTGTATTTATGAAAAGATGATTCCTCATATCTTGCCATTACATTAAGCACTGTCTTATTCAACTGCCAGAACACAATTAACGATTGATTAATCATGAATACAAACGAATCCCAGTAATGATATTCTCACCAAACGATTTTATAAATCACTAAAACAAAAACTACTGCAACTAGATAGAAAGACTCAATCTGTTCTTGAAGTCAATGTTTGTTCACTAAAAGTATAGACAGACATATAAAAAGGGATTGTTCAATTCCAATCCATCAAAAGCAACATAGGAATAAAACACAGCAGTCTGCACTCATATCTCCCTTACATTAAAAAAAAAAAAAAGTTTAATATTATTTTCAGCTGCAAAGTGTATAGAATACCTAAGAACTGTACAGTGGCACCAAAATAGCAGCATTATAAATAACACTAATAAAACATTTAGCTGTAGACTATGCAAGTATGAGTGCAGATATAAAAATAGAACAAATAAACATACTGTACAATAAAGGAAGAAAACTGTATCTCTGTATCAGTCTAAACAGCCCTTTATTTTTAACAAACATGTACTACTGAATAGTGTAGGGTGACACAACAAAGTGATAACCACATGTTTGATACTCCTTAGAATAAAAGCACAATCAGTATCACACATCACCTGACCTCATCTGTAAACCTACACATCAGGTGCTTTCAGAAAACAAGCACGTCTGAGGCTGTGAACAATGACAAAGTGGGAGAGAGAAAGCTGCTTACCTCTTCGGCTGTCCATGACGTACGTCTCAATAATGGCACTCTTTTTACAGATGTCATCGGCCATTGAGGCGCAGCTGACCTCCAAGTGTTTCACCTGAACAGAGCGCACAAAGATAAGATCTGTAATCAACTGTCACACGCCACCAAGTGCGATAAACCTGATATGGCAGCACACAGTTGTGGACACTGTGATCACTGCCAATGTGACTGGCTTTAGCTTTAGAAAATGATATAATGCAATATTCATTTTAGTCAATTTTGCTATAAATTAATATCACAACAACAATAGTCTATTTAATTTGATTGAAAAGACATTTCGGCTATATGAATTATCTTTATGATAATGTGAAAAAAAACAAACAATCATTAAGAGTCTGCACTGAGTCAGACTGGACTAATATTTTTTTAATGTTTTTGAAAAGTCTCTGCTGCTCATCAAGGCTGCATTTATTTGATTAAAAGTACAGTAAAAACAGTAATATTGTGAAATATTATTACAATTTAAAATAACTATTTTCTATTTGAATACATTTTAAAATGTAATTTATTCCTGTGATGCAAAGCTGAATTTTCAGCATCATTACTCATGTCACATGATCCTTCAGAAATCATTCTAATATGCTGATTTGCTGCTCAGTAAACATTTTTATTATTATCAATGTTGAAAACAGTTTGAAAAATAGTGCTGCTTAATATTTTTGTGTTTTAAAATGTATGATTAATAGAAATTTCAAAAGAACAGCATTCATTTGAAAATTTTCTGAAAGTTTAATTCATCCTTGATGAATAAAATTATTAATTTCTTTAAAAAAAAAAAAAATCTGACTGTCCCCAAACGTCAATGGTAGTGTATAAATGGTAAAAAAAGAAATTAACTATATAAATAGATTACATTAATAATTGAAATTAATTTCATATTAATTTAAACATGCATTAAACATCAATACAAATGTATCAACTATTTTATATTAAATCTTAAGTTTAAAAATTAAAACAACATTCCTATAAGACATTTTGTGAAATCCAGATGATTTATGAAATAACATGTTTAATATGACTAATATGTATTACGTCTCTTTGAAGCAGAAAGGGTGATGTAACTTGTCATAGCCCTAACTACATATTTCCATTCCAATAGTTACTAACCAAGACCGATCGATTAAAATGTGAAAACATCAATACCTGCATGCATATTTCATGATCCAAAGACACAATTCAGCACTTACAGGCCCCTATGGAGCACACAGCAGAACTGCCCGGGTGAAGGTCTGGTGCAGTATTGCAAATATGGGCTGTTCCACAACAGTTCAACTTTTCCTTGTCACATTAGACTACAATGATGGTTAAAACGTCATACCTTCTCCTCCAGCATCCACTTCTCCTGCTGGACCTCGGCAAGTCTCTGGAAGAGCTCACTGACCTCGTCGTCTGAAAGGTCAGCAGGACGCTGGGACTGAGGGCTGCTGGTGTTGGACTGCGGAAAGAGAAACAAAACTTTATTGAAACATCTTTTTTTTTTACTTAAAGATATGCTGAAAAGACCAGCTTAGACCAGTATGAATGTTTAAGCAATGGGGTTAAAAACAGCACTCACTATTGACAAAAACGCTGTATTTCGCAAACGTCTTGTCATATGTTACACAGAAGACAGAAAGTCATCAGGGTTGTTATTAGCTATGTTTCCATCACCCTGTTTTAATGCACATTTTGAAGTATCGCATGAGAAACGAGTGATGGAAACGCCAAATTTCGGTGGGGAAAAAAATCCCTTAATTCGCAAAAAAAAAAATTTACACTCGCTTGAGGTAGATTTTGTCTTGTGCGGAAAAGGGTTAATGTGAATAATGGGAGATGGAAACGCATTTGCCGAATAAATAAATTCTTCCATGCGCATCAAAAAAAAAAAAGTCATATGATTTGCGTGACGGGATGGCATAACCTGAATAACCAGCGGAACAATCTTGTTGCACAGCATCTGAAATGTTGTTATGGTCATTCTGAAATGCCTGAGCAAAGTCTGTTGTCAAAATATTCCCATATAATTGCCTCCAGAACTCTCTTACACGACCGCGTTCCCAAACAGCAGGCATCCACCGAAGAAAGCAATGACTGCATTTATTGTGCTTTGTCTGCACACCCTGAGGTACAAGTAATTTATTATATATGAAAATTATAATATTCAGTGGCTTCTCCCACTTTTCTTAGTGATAATTAGTGCCAGTTTATCAGGAAGTGACAATTTTGTTCTCTTTGCACAAGTTAAATTCGCAGCTTTGGATGGAAACCCGGACTATTAAATTTTGGATAATTGAAAAAGCTGAAATAAAATAAAATAAAATATTAAGACGTAAACGAAAATCAGAAATGTGCCTTGACAACTAATTGAAACTAATTTAAGCTTAAGTACTAAAGCTAAAAATAGTACTAAAGAACCAAAAGTGCAATATTATTGTACTAACATTACTAAAAACTAAAGCTGAAATATAAACAAATGAAAGCTTAATAGAAATATTTTTAAAAAATTATGACAAAGCTTAAAACTAAAACTTAAAATAACTACAACTACAATTAAAATGAAAACTGAAAATATTAAACCAAAAGCTAATTCAAAATAGTAATAAATGCTAGAATAGTATATAAATAATACTAAAATAACACTGAAGGTCATGTAGCTTTAGAACAAGATGAGGGTATTTTAATTTTTGAATATATATAAAAAAAAAAGTTTCACGTGAACTATCCCTTTGAGACTGTCTGTAATTTAACACAGTGTCGTTCGACGTCACATGAAAGTCACAGGAAGGAATTCCACCAGCCTCATACATGCGGTGGTCCTATTCTGTCCTTCAGTCTGTTTCAGGGCATTTCAAGGAGCTGGAGACGATCCAATCAAATGAAAGTCAACTCGTCCCAGAGACACTCGCTGTCCCCTGTGTGTACTATTTTCATCCCATGAGTCTCATTTTCCCTCTAGCTTAAAAAAAAAATGAAGATCCCTGTCTGACGGTTGATGACGATTCTCCTTAAACATATCTCAAACATGCCTGATATGCATTGTGTCTCAAACTGATGGCTTAAAATGGGACTCTTTGCTTTGATAAATGCATTTAAGAAGTCAACTAGATGATTGAAGCATCATTCATGTCTGTGGCAAAAACGTTGAGGTACAAGTTGCATGGTAAAGTTTAAAACTTCCTAGCCTTAGCAAACAGCAATAATTAGTCAAATATACCTCAATGTTTCTGTTCTTCTTCACCAAACCACACTCATGTCCCTCAAGATAGTCCAGCATGTCACGACAACCATTATTTTCTCCCTGTTTCTTCACAGGAACAGTATATTTATGGAATTTACACTGTTCGGGAGTTTATTAATAGCTTCTGGAGGACGGAAATGCTCCTGGGAGCCGGAGAAAAGGAAGCGTCAACTGTGGCGACAGTATTTGCAAGGGTCGTTGGCCCCCAGTGGGCGGCTCTACCTTATTGGTGCTGGGAGCCGAAGCCCCGTCTTTCATGATCTCTCTGTAGCTGAAGGAGGAGACGCTACTGCTGTCACCCGTCTGCTGCGTACGGCTCGGCGAACTGATCTCAGACAACACCAGCTCCTCAAGACCTGCAAATACATACATGACGCAAAAAGTGGAATATTTTAAGAGCATAAATCACCAAGCGCTGTAGGTGAGCTAGAAAACAGCAACTTAACTCAGTATGTTTAAGCACACTATCTTGCTGTCAGGACAAGCCTTTATGCAAAATGGAAATGCCTGCATCAATTTCTAACATATGCTGGTAAGTATAAAATCATACGAAATAAATTATGCACTGAGAAGAACTGGTCACAAATGCACTGAACAGCACACGCATATGAAAGGTTGGCAAGTTGCTTTAAACTATATGTTAGGGAGTTATTTTGAAGCACTTAATATTAAGCTTTTCTCATGTTTAGGGCAACTTGGATTGCACATATTTCTTACATCAGCTCACTCTATGTCTTCTGTTATGTTTCAGAAGCATTTACAACATCAAAGTATATTAATACGAATGGTACTGTCTCATCTTTTATCTTGTTTGAAAATATAACTGATACATCATCCAGTCCAGAAAGAAGTAACTGCTATTATGATCATCAACTAGTTACTGCATGGCAATTATTAGTAGGCAGCAATATCAATACACTGTAGTCTACAGAGACTAATACATAGGTCAACGAACATGTAAGCACTACTGAGTAATCTATACTAGCACTAAGCATGCTAACATACAGGCTATTTAGCAGAACGTCATCCATTTATACCTTCTCTCATGGACAGAGAATCTACAAGGTAAACAATTCACAAAAGTTAAACGCCATTCATTTTATGTAACATTTAATTGTATGCAATAGACTAATGCTCAAAAGTTTGGGGTCAGTATTGAGCAAGGACAAATTAAATTGATCAAAAGTGACAAACATGACAAATGTAATGTTACAAAACATTTAAATTAAATGCTGTTGATTTTGACTCTTCTATTCAAAAGCCACTTAAAAAAAAAAAAAAAAAGTATTAGAGTTTCTACAAAAATATTCAACACTGATAATAAGAAGATATGTTTCTTAAGCAGCAAATCGGTATATTAGAATAACTTATTTCATTTTTAATGTTACAAAAGTTTTTTAATTCAAATAAATCCTGTTCTTTTGAACTTTGTTAATTCAATTATCTTAGAAAAAAATGTATCATGGTTTCCACAGAAATATTAAACAGCACAACTATTCTCAATAATAAGAACAATTTCTTGAGCAACAAATCAGCATATTAGAATGACTTCTGAAAGCTCATGTGACACTGAAGACTGGAGTAATGATGCTGACAATTCAGCTTTGCATCACAGGAATAAATTACATTTTAAAATAAATCAAAATAGAAAACAAATATTTTAAATTGTAATAATATTTAACAATATTGCTGTATTTTCCTGCATTTTTTATAATATAAATGCAGCCTTGGTGAGAAAAAAAAAATCTTACTGACCCCGAACTTTTGAACGGTAGTGTGTATATTAGAAGCTCCGTTCCAAAAACTATAGTGAGCTGTCTACTTAGAAAACATTTTAAGACACCAATGTTGTGTTAACAACACAAAGGCTGTTTCAAAAGGAAAGTTATGAGATACCTTGGTTCACGGACTGCATAAAACTTGATGGAAAAAAAACAATAATATGTAATAAATAAATATACTATTATACTATTCAATAACAAAAAGTATCCATAAATAGTATAATTAAAAGCTGGCTATTTTACCCATTACTTGTGGCTATATGTTTTAAGAGTAAGACTTTGTTAGCATAGCAGCATGCTAAATCATCCTCCATTGGAATCAACTTGGGAGTTGTCTGTTTTGGAGTTTCCATTTCTGTCGGGATCCTGCATTAGAAAGTAGTTTACTTAGGTAGTAGCAGGCTTACTAGGTATTGGAACAGAGCTATAAATGCTGGCCAGTGAACCAAAACACATGCGGAAATTTCTTTGAGAAAGTGTGTGTGGACTTTCAGACCCTTCTGGACATTTGACGAAGATAAAGCTCTCTACTTTAAAACGTCTGATTCTAAACTTTCTGTAGAGCAACCATTAAATATTTAGTATACTTTAAATTATAAATGGCTCAAAAGAGGAGTGCCCTGGCACTGCCAACAATCTACAGACAGCAAATGCACGTATGCATGGATCTGTAGCACATTTTTAGAGGGGCTCCATCAAATATTTACAGCACCTGCCTCTCCCTCTTTGTTGTGTGTGGGGTCCATCCCCACAGGAGTTAAAGTTTTTAAGGAACAAACGAATGAAAGCACCCAAAAAGTTTCTATTAAATTGGGACAATATGTATTGATTTTGAGCCAGTGTTCAACCACTGGACCTTTGAGTCGCCTATGTGGTCCAAACATTAAAATTTGATTATAAACACCATGGGGCAAAGTTATTATGGCTTGTGTTCATGTCCTGTCAAAATTAGTTTTTTTTTTATTCACACTTAGTAAAAAAGTTCTTAAATCTACTTTATAAAGATGTTTTCTATGATGTCAATGTGCATTGCAAAAAGCACTATGCAAATAAAGCTGACTTGATGTCATATAAAAAAGGGCAGCTAAAGTCAACGAAAAATGTGTCCACAACCCATTTTACTGTATTTCAAATAGTGTGTTCAATGAAGAAAAGAAGCAGGGCGAGAGAAACTATCAGAATTTATCGGATTGTGAAAAGTGAGCCAAAAATCTCAATGATATGAAATAACATGCAGTAATGTGAAAGAAAAACTACATTAATGTAATCTGCCTTCTTGGAAAAACTATTTATAGCCCATGAGCCGACGCAGGACAGTGAACTGCTCAACATCCCACAGGAACCTGATGCAAGAACAAAGCGGATGGGCTCTTTGGAATTCACTTCAGGTGGTAAGAACACGCTTCGGGTTTGTCTCATTTGTAGCGATTTGCAGCGGGGGCGGAGCCGTCTTCATCTGCTGCCTTATTTATGCGCAGCGCCACATATTTACTTACCTGCTTTAAATTTTTCATCCGTGATTCCCATGTGTGATGAAATAGCAACTGCAGAGACTATCACAGTTTAAATCATCTGAGAAGGTGGTTGACAGCTCTAAAAAGCCCTGTTCCATGTCTTTACAAATGCTCTATATGATGATGGAGGGGTATGTCTCAAAATCTTAAGTATAACATGGACAGAGAAAGTGTTCACCTGTGCGGGTCTTAGTGTTGGTTAGGATTTCCTGCAGCCGCTCCTGGAGTTTATCAGCTCTTTTTCTCTCCAGATGGAGCTGCCTCTTCAAGTCTTTCAGCTGCAGACATAACATGACAGGCATTATTTTGACGTCTGATGGACATTTAGCTTGACGGACATTTAGCAGACTATAAACCAGTATATACAGCGGCCCCAAATATATTTGGACACACTTAAAGTTGTTCCAAACCTGAACCTGTATGAATTTCTTTCTTCTGCTGAACACAAAAGATATTCTGAAGAACAGCTGATGATTCCCATTGACTTCCATAGTACTTTTTCCATACTATGGAAGTCAATGGGGACTGTTTGGTTACCCATATTCTTCAAAATATCTTCTTTTATGTTCAACAGAAGAAAGAAACTCATACAGGTTTGGAACTGAAACTGGTGAGGGCAAGTGAATGATAATTTTCATTTTTGCATGAACTATCCCTTTTAAAAATGACTAGATATCACTGCATTACATCACAAAATATCAAACCAAAACACATATACACAGCATCAACTATATAACCATATAAACATCCTGTCCATCCATTTTCCCGCAGTAGCATTACAAAATCCTTTTGTTTTTGTCGGAAGGAGAAAAAGAGGGGAGGATATATGAAATTTCATCCATTTTGTGGCCAAAATCGCTTTGAGTAGAAAGGAACTTCCCAGAGGGACTGCATTTGTAACCTAATAAACAGTGAGACTAATAAACAATGCCATAGAAAAACTATAACCAAAACTTTATTGAGCTAAAAGTATGGACAGCTTCTGGAGCTGGAAACACAAACACACACACAGACAGACAATCAATCAATGAACTGTCAAACGAGATTCTATTGATGAAACGGCTACAGCGTTGATGAAAGCTGATCGACCCTCGTCAATGGGAGGTCTGGTTTCAGGTCTGTAGGGCAGAGAGGAGTCCTGCCCATCACCTGGGACTATTTTAATTCACTTTCTGGGAAATGGAGAGAGGGAAAGCCCTGACTCATCTCTTTCTCCTGGCTGGATTGCCTACTTACCGCTGAACTACCTTTTTTCTCCAGGATTCTCTGTCCATCCACTGTATCTTTAATCTCCTGAAATATACACAAAGGTCATTATAGTTCATTGAATTCAACGTTATTTTAAAACTATTGTCAAATTATTATTTTCAAATAACTTTTCAGTTTAGTGTTTCTCTTTTATTTTTATATATTTTAGACAATAAAAAGAACATCTGAAGAACCGTAAAAAAAAAAAAAAAACATTTAATTGCATTAACAGTGTACCTTCTATTGCCGAAAGACTGTTATGCAATTAATGTTTTCAATATTTCATATGTATGTTATTATTATAGTTAAAATTTTTATTTAAAAACATTTAAATTAGGGCTGTAAAATCAATAAATCACACCCAAAAAGTTTGTTTACATAATGTATGTGTGTGTATGGTGTATATGTATAAATACACACGCACACACACACACATACATACATATATGTGTATATTTAAAGGTGCCATAGAATGCATTGATACAATATTTTAAATTGTTCTCTGATATCTACAAAGAAGGTATGTGGCTTAGGTAAGGGCAAAAATTCTCCAGGAATGGTTTTACATGTCCATTTACTAGGGGTGTAAATCAGATGGTTTGTCATGATACAATACGATACTGATTCTCATACCCAGCGATACAATATTTGCCGATACCTCAAAAAAAATTCTACGATACGATTACGATTCGATTCAATACAATACAGGAGTATATCAATTGATATATCGATATTATGATATTAAATACCTATTTTAAACAACCATCTACATTTTTATTAACTCACAAATGCAACCAAAATATATAACATGAACATTTATCTGACATTTTCACATCCTGTACCTCAATTGGGACATTCACAACAAAAAACATAGGCCTGCACTTTTTTTTTATTTTTTTTTTTTATAAGAAAATAAACAATTGGAAAAACAATTCTGGCTGCTAATATGGGCTCGAGCTAAAAACTTTTCTACAGATAACCAAATTACAAGCAATAGCAGAAAATAAATACAACAGATCAAAGACACAAGTTCAATAAACAGTGTTTATTAAGGTTTTTCAGCTCAGTCTAAAATAAATTTTCAGGTACGCTACAGAAATGTAATAAATGTAAAATAACTGCATAGTCTTCACTGTACGAATTAAATATAGATTAATCATTTTTTATGTTACAAAGGTTATTTAGTCAGGAGCAGTGATCACCTGTATTTTTCTTTGACAGCATTAGATTTATTATTAGTTTGCTTTTACTTTAAGAATGAAAGCACGGATTTAAAATACTGATACACGCCTTTTCTTTCCAAACTGTTTACGTTAAGACATATGCCTAACCGACTGAGTTTACTAGGATATTCTCCAAAACGCGCATTTTGATGTAATTTTGTCTGTATTTATTCATCCATGCACAAAAAAGCATAAGAGAACTCAATTTAGTATTCACGCGGTGTAGACACAGCTGTCTGTGTCTGTGCGCTTCAGATGTGTGCGAAGAAAACGTTTCACACAGCGCTCGACTGTTCCGCCAACAATCCTGAGCGTCTTTTATGCTCACCATATGCCTTCGGGCAGTCCTTATATCGAGTCCTGATACGTGAGTTCGAAGGAGAACGCACATGTTGGCAGTAATGCATTGACGGATATTATGTGAAAATGTGGACAGTGCCAAAATAAAGGTGCCTATTTATACTACAGATATCGATATTTTACGCGTGGCATCGTATTGTCAGACAGCGTATCGATGAATCGTTACGCCCCTAACATTTACAACCCTAAGATTTGTCCCTAGAATGAAATGGTCTGTTATTACCTTATTTGGAAGGCTCATGAATAATAATGTTGAGCTCTGCTCAGATTGGCTGTTTCACAGTGCAGCTCACACAGCAGGAAGGAAACACAGGGAGGAAAATATATATTTCAATACTTTCTCTCGCAGTTATATTGTTGGGTAATTATACTGTATATAAATTGCGGCCATCAGGGAGCCGCTTTGAATGCACGATCGCGTTTTACTTTCACTTTTGAGATTTGCGATCGCTTGTGCTCTATGTAAACTACAGCAGCAGTACTCACTTACCACACATTTTACAAGATCAGATGCTTGTCAGTGGTGCTTAGGATCTGTAAATCATTCACCATCATCCTATCAGTCATCTCTCCTTACTCTGTTTATGTGGTAAGCGAAATCTTATGTACTGTAACAGGCTATCGCTAGCAAGCTGCTAACCATGTTCCTTTAGTGGCTCGCGGTTTTTTTTTTCCGTGCCTTTCTGAATACAGACACCAACCCATCCCTGCACAGCCTGGAACATAACATTTATTTCCACGATCTGCCATTTTCGCTATTGTTCTCGCTTGTTTCTTCACAATACCTGCAGAACTTCTGATGATTCTGTTGTGCAGTTCCGGCTGACCTAGAACATGGGCGGGTATATACAAATATTTGGGGCGTAACCATTAGAGATCCCGACTCTTACGCTACAGTCGGTGTTATGTTCCGATTCGCCTATTTTTCAGTGGTCTTTTTCATGCACGAGATTTACATAAGGAGGAGGAAACATTGGTGTTTGAGGCTCACGGTATGTCATGTCCAAGTACAGAACTGTTATAATTCAACTATGCCAAGGTAAATACAGTTTTCCATTCTATGGCACCTTTAAGAAATATTTATATGTATGTAACTAAGCACTAACTTTTATTTTGGATGCGAACAATCGCGATTAATCAATTTGACAGCCCTAATTTAATTATGAACATACACTACCAGTCAAAACTTTAGGTTCAGTAAGATTTTAAAATGTTTTTGAATAGCCTTATATGCTCTAGGCTTCATTTATTTGATCAAAAATACATTAAAACAATAATATTGTGAAATTTTAATACAATTTAAAATTTTAATATATTTTAAAATGTAATTTATTCCAGTGATGCGAAGCTGAATTTTACTCCAGTCTTCAGTGTCATATGGTCCTTCAGAATTCAATCTAATACGCTGATTTTCTGATCAAGAAACATTTCTTATTATTGAAAATAGTTGTGCTGCTTAATATTTCTGTGGAAACCCTGATACATACACAAGATTATCTGATGAATAGAAAGTTCAAATGAACAGCATTTGTGAAATATAAATCTTTTGTAACATTATAAACATCTTTTTTTTATTAATTGAATGCATCCTTGCTGAATAAAAATGGTACAGGTCAGTATTATCTTTAAAAAAAATTATTAAAAAAATAACTTACTGACCCCCAAAAAGTGGTGTATGATGTAGTGTATGATGCTTTAAATCTTAGTATTAGTACACAATAAGAACCATGACACAACTACCATCAGAATAAAGGTAATTCCTAATAAACCATCCTAAAAACATTCAGATCAGAGGAGGAAACACCAATTTTGCAGTTCTGAAAACTGAACATCCCCCAGGAGCTGCTGGCACCAGATGCTCACACAAAGAACAATCCTACTGCTGAGTCATGCATCGTTCTTGAGTCACATTTGAAATTACTGGTGAGCTCCAGCGATCACACCCCCATAATATCCTCCATCTGAGTCGTGCCTTATTTAGCATCTTAAAAACACATGGTTCTCATCATGCTGCAGAACAAACGCTCCAGCAGAGCCACTAGGAGACTGGCAGAGCGCTACAAAAGAAGACATTCTGTTCACACACCTGTTTGAGTTTGCTGATTGTGTTGTTGAGTTCTTCTCTCTCTTTCTGCATCTCCGTCACTTGCTGTTTGACTGCCTCCACTTCTGCAGCTTTAGCCTGAAAAAAGGACAGAAAAACGTGTTCATTCTAGGGATGCTCATTTCGGTTAAATTTCCTGCCCGACAACCGCTGCTCATTAACTGAACATTAACCGTTAACTGATCAAATTAGAAGAATAAATTAGTATTAAATAAAAATAGAATGGACAAGTATCTGTGATGGTATATAAAAAAATACAAACAAATATTTTATTTTAACGTGCAAACAGCAGCATGCAGAGCAACAACAAAAACTGGATTCACACATCTTCAAATTATCACGCACCAGCAGCGCTTCTGAGAACAAAGAAAATCAGAATAAAATAAAATAAATAGGCCTACACTAAATATATTGCCTATAAATTAAATAATTATCTAATTAAGATGACAAAACTAAAACATACACTGAATCCTTCTATGCACTTTGAAGAATGGTACCGGTCTTGTTCTTCCCATCAGACATAAAACTATATAGCAGGCCTACCTCAGTGTACAACGTGTCCACACGTTACTAAAAAAAAAAAAATAGACATGCTGTACGGACAGACTGGAGCATTGCCTGTCAACTGTTAAGGTCCTTGCAAACTGAGTCCGAAATTTTCATATCCGTTTTTTTGTTTTTTTCCTATTCGTCATCCTTCCCTATCAGAAGGCTTGCTACGGATGCGAAAATGCAGAAAATCGAACCCGCCCCAATTTTTTTTATGTCGGACGGAAGTTTCGGAGGCAGTGTGCAAACATGATTGACACAATGTGAGGTCATATTTATTTTTTTACATTTCGGACGAGAATTTCGGACTCACAATCACCATCACAATCAATTTGCAGTTAGGGACTTTTCATCCACTGGTCATATGTTACTATTCACAGCGTGTTTTTGCAGCGTTGAGCAATATAGCCAATCACAGACATATCTGTTGGTTTCACTAACGCTGTGGCCACTCAGAGGCGGTTAAGTTATAATCCTTTCACCATCTAAAATGCGGGAGTTCCGTTCAGTTCTGCTGACACATTCGCGAACTCTCTCATTAAAACAAAGAAAATGTAGACATGATATAAATAAGAGATTATCTGCGTAGTGTAATGTTTCTTTTATTACTTTTTATTAACTTTATGAGATGAACTACAGTAAGATAAGTGACAGCTTTCCAGTGATAATAAGGGGAGCGCCCATTGAACACTTTCTAGGCTATAATAATCCTTTCAGAATTTGAATACATTCACTCACGGTTTCATTCTCTGATAACCATTTATCCAATATTGCCATTTGCCATTGTGTTGCGTATACTACATCAGTTAACTAAGTGAAGGTGAAGCAGGTGCTTGCTCAGCAAAATATGTCTGTGTGATTATAGCCTAGGCAAGCGCCCGTGAGTAAACAAATAACTTCTATAGCATTATGTTTTCTTTCACCATGCAGCAAACGTAAAAAATCTTGTAGAAAAAAATCCTTTTAAACTGTTTAACTGATAGTATTAATCGGTTAAAATTCTTACTGTCGGTTAACGGTTAAACGGTCAATATGAGCATCCCTAGTTTATTCATTCAAAATACACACTGGATAAGTTCTGGACAGAATGAACCTTATTTACTTGTTTAATACACAGATTTGTCAGTTTTGAAAAGTAGGATATGATATTAACCATTAATAATAATTAATAATTAATAATAATAAAATAAAGGTTAATGCTTCTTTGTTTTCCATGTCAGCTTCCATGGTTGTATTTTAAAAAATAAATAAATAAATAAATATTTTTTTAATTTGTCATTTACAGATGCTCAAATGTCAAATGCAAAGTGGATCCATTTTTTCTCTCCATCCATATGCGTTTAGTTAAGCTAAAACATATATAAAAAATTTGAATAAAACAATTTTCAGCCTTGGTTATGTCAGCACAAAAGAAAAGTTCTAAAGAAAATTAATTCTGTTCTCAAAATCTTTCATCAAACAACTTTCTCTGCCTCTGAAAGAACTTTTCTTTTGTGCTGACATAACCAAGGCTGTGCAGGCATGGTAAAAAATAATATTAAACAGTAATATAAAATCCAGCTTTTTATGATCTAATCAAATAAAGGTGGCTAAAATCAAGTCAGGCCAGAGATGGACTGGCCATAGGACTTTATTGGTGGTTCTGGTCAGTAGGATCATAAATTAAATGTACTCCAGCCAAGTTATTGAAAACAAAAGTAATTATATAAGATTTAACCTTGGATTTCCATGAACTCATTCTTAACTTTTGAGCACCTACAGACAGTAAACATGTTTCATGGATTTCATATTGTCTTGTAAGCTCATTAAGTACAATTCGACGTCAAGCAATCATCCATCAACTCAATGAGACGTGACAGAATTCTGAAGTGTTTCTGAAACTTGAATATGTATGAAGACAACCAATGTGTCATAAAGATAAGATCTGCTCAATATAGCTTTACCACTCATTACTTCATCTGCTTTAGCTGACTGTATTCTGTTAAGTGCCATCAAACACCAAACGTGATTTTATGATCACATCCAAAAGTTTACCTCCAGCTGGAGTGTGTGATCTTTCTGTAACCGCTGGATTTCTTCTGCATGGTCCAGTTTGTTCTTTTCCATGGTCTCCTGCTCACAACACAAACGAATATCACCAATAGTAAGACATCCGAGAGTGACATTTTTAAGATTAATGCAATATTTTGGTTAGTTTGAAATAACAATAAATCCACTATAAATCCTCTTCACCGTTTGGCATTTTAAAGTCCGTAACACAGTAACGAAAAAAACAACACTGACATCATGTGGTCAGAATGATACTGATGTAGCCAGATGTAAACAACAAAAGACAGTTTCCATTTCTAGCAGACTTTGCAAGTAGAGATGATTGTAAACACACAGCACCTCTGCTTCCTTGAGTCTGCGCTCAAACCAGCCCTTCGTCCCCTCCATGGACTGAACCTGAGCTTTCAACTCCTCCACATACGGCTGAAGACCCTCCAGCTCTTTGGTACGAGCCTGAAAAAAAAGAAACACAGTTGTGAGGAGAAATTTAGCAGAGGTTAAGTGCTTTGTTCAATGTTCATGTTTCAACCTACAAGCTTTCAGTTACCAGTCCACAAAGGTTCCTTACCCTCTCATCTCGTAGCTGTGAACGGATCTCCTCTTCCGTGCGGTTCTTCTCCTCATGGAGGCCGCGGAGCTCCTTCTCATAGCGGGCCCTGATGCTCAGCACTTCCTTCTCATGCTGCAAGCGCACGTCGCTGAGCTCCTCTTTGTGCCGAGACTTCTCCTGTGCCGTCTCAATGGCCAGTTCATCCAGCATGACCTTACGCTTATCTGCAGTCTAAGAAAAAAAAGATAGCGTTCACTTTCTTCTGATCAGTGTGGTATTTAGTTTTAAATAAAAATGTGGCAATTTCAAAGCAGTCATTATCAAAGATATTTTTCTTGATTTTTTCTTATCTTCTTTAACAACTGTTATCTGATTGACAGGTACTTAGACAGATAGAAATCTCTTTTTTTATATTATATAGCAAAGAACGCTAGAGACAAACTTGCCTTTAAGTCTGTTGTCTTTCCTAAACCTATGTCTGTCAAGCTGCATCCCAAAATCTTTTATAGCCTGTTCTAGGATAATTAGAATTTTTTACCATTGTGATGTTATTTTCAAGATTGAGCTAATTTTTGCCCAAACTGTCGTTACTGTAATTTGAAGGGGAAAAAAATTTATATCTCATGGTACTATTTTTGTGCTGGATTTGATGTGGATTTAAAATGTAAAAGAGTGTGCAAAAACATAAAAACAAAACTACAGCAAAAACAGTCTGTTTAATTCAAAGGGTCGGAAAAAAACTGGTTTTGGTGCAAAAAGCCTTGACTAACATCACAGCAGATTTTAGAGGAAAAAAAAAATAATAATAAAAACCCATACAAAAGAACTCCAAAGGTGATTCTTCCGGAGCTCGTTTGTGGCTAAATCCGATTGCAGCTTTTACATTAATAAAGTCATTACGATGGTCAAAAGATCAGAGTATTAACTGATGGAAGAACAGGCAGAGTGAACTGACTCACTAAAGAAGCTTAAATGGAGGTAGAGATAGTGAGTGCACCAAACGTCAAACTACTTTCACCTGCTGCAGTGGGAATTGACTGAATTGTGAAAGGATCAGAGGGTAAAAAGAGGGTTTGCGTGTGTCGTCACCTTTCTGGCCTCCTCTAACTCCTGCTGTAGCTTGTCCTTCTCCAGACCCAGTTCAGTGAGCTGCTCCAGTAGTCGACTGTTCGCTCGGTTTGACTCCTGATCAGCAAGAAGAAGTCAAATCATTTTTATGAATGATCTGAATACAAATACTAAAATAAGTCTTATTTAACTATATCAAAAAAACTCAAAATACTTTGTACTTGCTGAAGTAATAAAAGTACTGAAGTAATTTTGGCATCGTTGTTAATGAAAAAGATTTTAATCATTTTTCATCAGAATAATATTAACTAATAATATTACAGCACAATGATTCTGGATAAAATACAGCATGTTACTTAGAAGAAAAAAGTTCCAAATGCCTTTTAATTTAGTTTTTAAAGTTAACAGGTGCCAAAATACCTGTAGCTGTGAGTTGAGATCATCTTTCTGTGCCAGGAAGCTCTCCTGATCTGTGCGTCTCTGCTGAAGCTCTGCGTTTAGCGCCAGATTTTGCTCTCTCAGCAAATTCAATTCCTGAGTCTTCACTGTTTGGATCTGTAAAAAACATAGAGTTTCAGATATATATACCCCCAAAGAATCCAGGAAAACTGAATTAAGTCTTATTCAGTCTGAATTCAGTGTATAAGCGAGAAAATGCCAACAGAAGACCAAATAAGAATTATTAAGGTGCAGACACTAGACAACAGCTGAGAAATGCAATTCAGCACAGTGCTGAATACAGTATCAACATAAATGTACCCGTGAGTGTTTTCAAGCTAAATATAAACCTTCATGCATGATGCAATACACATATTTATGTATGAATGTGTGAACATACATACATACAAAAAAAATAAGGCTAAACAAAAACATACACAGACATAAATATATTAATAATAGAAACTTTTTAAAACTTCAGTCAGGGTTAAAGTGCTGTAGGCGCCCTGCCAAATGAACCTTAGGCAGCCTAGGAGTGTTCTTAAAACGGCTTTGGTCTCATATTTAATACACCATGTCAATTAAATTATTTATATCTATTTAAATATATTTAAATATTAATAATTAGGTACTGCTCACAAACGATAATGGGTTTGATTCCCAAAGAGTGCACATACTGATGTAAATGTATACCTTAAATGCATTGTAAGGCATTCTAAAATAAAGAACCATAATGATTTTGGCTGGTGAACAATAAACTAAAACAGTATTTAAATATGCTTTTCAATTTCAGTTTTAAGTTATCACACAGCTATACTTGCATTAAAGTAAGACACTAATCACACTGTGATTAGAAAATTTTACAAAACAAGATTTTGAAACAAAACAATGTAATTTCAGGAACCCCCATTAATCTCCTTTTAGATATTGACACTTTTTCAGAGAAGAAATAAAGGAAAATATGGCATCGAACAAACTGGTGAGAGCAGAAAGTGATTTGTTCATTCCTTCAGTTTTTAGTAGTAATATAGGCAGTGGCAATAAAGATGATAAAAGTGACATTAGTATGTGTGTATTAACAGTTAATGGTGCAAAGAGCATGTGTGTTAGACCAGAAATAGTCATCGAGTGAAGATGATGCAGGAACTGGTGTTGATGAAGGTTGTGATGCTGTATCATGGTCAGGTACCTGTTCTAGAGCTGCTAGATTTGTCCTGAGAGCATCGTTCTCACTCAGCATGCCCTCCACCTGCTCCTGACTGACCGCGCTCTGACATGCTACCTGCAGCTCCGCCCAAACACAAAACCACCCCACAAGACCCGGAGACACAGGAAGAGAGAGAATCGGAGAGAAAGAAAGACAAAAAAAAGAAGAAAGCAACACCAAATGAAGGAACAAAAGAATAAACAACAAATGAAAGATTGAAATAAAAGAACAAAGTACAACGAATAAAGAGGAAATTAACAAAATGGATGAATGAAATAAAAGGAATAAAATATTAAAAATATTAAAAATTTGAAAAATAAAAAATACAAAATATGTAACAAAAATATAAAAATGAGACAAAAATAGCAAAAACATATAACAAATAGAACAAATACGGGAATGAACCAAAAAAAACATTTTTTTTTATTTTTTAAATGTAAAAAAAAAAAAAAGAATGAAAAGGGAAAATTATAAACATTTTGAATAAAAAAAATAGAAACCAAAAAAAAATCAAAAAGAACAAACAACAAAAAATTTAAGAAAATAAAAAACAAATGAAGAAATGAAGCAAAAAAAAGAATTAAATAAAAAACAAAGAAAACAAAAAAACAAATATTCAAACGAATGAAATAAAAATGTTAAAAATATAAACATTTTGAAGAATAAAATACAAAATATGAAAGATACAACAAAAAGAATATAAGGAAGGGAACATGTACAGAGAAAGAAGGAGATGAGATTGATGAATGAAGACGTGTCCAGCGGCAGCGTGGGATTGTAGGGGAAGTGTTGGAGAAGATGAACACAAGAAGAATAAAGCCCGAGGGGGCGAATAGGAGCAAGAGATGATAAAGAAAGAACGCCCAAAACAAGTGAAAAGAAGAGAGAAGAAAACAGGCTGAGTTAGAAAATCCACATCAAACAGAAAAAGCCCAGTCAAGCAGTTCTGAATGGAAAAACAGAACAGGGAGGTTCTTCATCCTTATCTGCTTGCTGTTTATTACAGGCAGCTGCTTAATTAAGATTTGTGACCTCACGGAGGAAGTGAAAGACGTTTGTGGTGGCGGGACCTGCAGTAGGGCCGAAGGCAGTATAAGAGCGGCCCTTCCCTCAGGGGCCCCGGCAGAGCGCGTGTGCCCCTAAGCCACCTGCACTGAGCCCCACTAATCCTTAATTACTCAGCTGATCCTGAGCACCATCATCCATAAAGGCTCAATTAAACAGGCTGCTCTCTGGGTAATTATAAACTTCACCAACTTCTCCTTAAGCACAAAGAGTTTGCTATCAGCAGAAAGACTGGTGTGTCTTCTGGCTCATATTAAAAGGATAGTTCAGCCAAAAATTAATATTCAGTCACTGTTTACTCACCCTTATGTTGCTCCAAACCTATTTGACTTCTTAAAACAAAAAGGAGACACTTTGAAGAATGTTCATACTTCTCTTTTCAGTATACAACAAAAGTGAATCTCCCAAACAAAAACAAGTCTTCTGAATTCATCATTAATCATTTTAATTCATATTTGTTGAAAATTTTGGCAAATTATGTAATGCTAACTTACTGGCATTAATGAATATTCAAAAATGGTGCACTCTAGGTTTATAGTAATTTAAAAACAAAAAGCCACGTATGAATATTTATTTATTGCCATATCAGCAGCAATGGCTATATTCATGGCAAAATCAACAATATTATGATTACAATATCATTTCAACACAATGTTTATAATAACAATTTTCAACAAGTCTTCAAAACAGCCAATAAACAAAAAATATAAATACTTAAATTAACAATAGTAACAATAACAACTACATATAAATTTTCAATTTAACGTATGATAGAAATTCTAAAATGATTCCATGAGGAACCTTTTTAAAAATGTCCATTAATATATTTTCTGAATAAAAATGTGGTCAAATATAATTTAAGAATAGACATCCTATTAAAATATGTTTTACACTCAAGAAATTCTTACATAAGTCACAGATTGGTTTAGTTTGATATGAGTCCAGAAGACTTGAGTCCTGTGAAATAGTTTCATGATGCTGTTTTGATATTTTTGGAGCTCAGTAATATCTGTCCCCACTCACTTTCACTGTGTCAAGAAAAACACCCAGTACAAACTTCCACAAAAGAAAGAAAAGAAAGAAAGTCACACAGGTTTGGAATAAAATGATGGTGAGTAAATGAGAACAGTAAATGAGTTTTCCTTTCTGGTGGAACTGAATAACTAACTTTGAGACTAAAAAGAGCTTTCTAAGCACAGCTAAACTGCATTTTAAAACAAAGCTGAAAACCAAAAGATCTAAATAATCGTAAAACTACATCCTACCATTAAAAAAAAAAAAAAAAAAAAGTCCAATTTTCATTATTTGATTTTTTAAGTGGAACAATAAAAACGTAATTGTGCTCCACGCTGATAACAACACCCACATGAGCCTTTTACGGTTTATTTAATTGAATCTGTAGGACCTATTATCATTAAAATCGCACTCAATTTATGCAGATTAATCGCCTGCTTTCTTTCATTTATAAACCTGTTAGTAAACAGCGAACCAGCAGATGCGGAAATTGCAGATTAATTCTCTGGACATGCACTAACGACCATCTGTGATGGAATAAACATTAAAAGAAATGTTAAACATTGTAACCAACTATTAATCTTCTGTACTCTTCCTATTAGTGCCTTTGGCGATGTTTGGAATGGAACACTAGCATAATCTGCAGTATGTACTGTATACGGCACTGTATACTATGCAGTATGCAACATTACAACATTCCGCATGTGGTTGCATGACCACACTACACTCATTTGTTTAATTTAGTGACTGGTGTCCAGAATATTTCGCATTTTTAACCAATCTTGTGCACTACCTGATCTTTGAGCGCATGGATGGCCATCTCATGCTCTTTCTGTTTACTCTGCAACTGCTCCTTCAGTTCAGCGACGTTCTGCAATCACACACACAAACCAACAGACAGGAAGATTCAATGCATTTTTAGCATGACAGTGATGGATGCATCAGTGTGTCTACGGTCCATTAATCTCTGCAGATGTGCCTCAGTGCCAGAGTCTGATCCTGAAGCACTGACTGCAGTCTTTAGCCCACTCCCAAGGTTTTGCAAATGTTTATCATCATACTCCCTTAGTGGCCACCCATCGATCGCCCTCCGAGATGTGCAACAAATGGGCTTCAATATTAGAGAATTTGGCAGGGTGGGCCTGAGTGCATCTCACCTGGTTGGCGGCCATTAAATCTGTCTGCAATTTCTGCACACGTAGGTTTATGGATTTGAGCTCCTCCTCTTTCCTCTGTTGGATCTCATCAATTTTAGTCCTGTGGAAACAAATGCATCATATGCTATCAGGGGTTTGTTGTGACTAATGTGTGGTAGGGTCTATTTCCAGGCATCACGAGATGAATGCCGAAAATAAAACGGCAAACTCAGCAGGAGAAACATTACAGGGGAGTGTAAATGACATTATGGGAAAACATGTAATATAGAGTTGGAGGTGGTTTCCAGAAGGAAAAATGCCATTAAAAATCTTCACAGAGAAATAAGACAGCTATAAATCATGTTTCTACAGAAGCCATATGACTGATTTCAACTTCTTTTTAATTGAATGTGCTTGAAAGAATAGTTTACCCAAAAATGTACCAAAAATACTCACCCTCAGACCATCCCAGATGTAGATGAGTTTCTTCATTGTAACAGATTTGAAGAAATTTAGCATTACATAACTTGCTCACCAATGGATCTGCAGTGAATGGGTGCCGTCAGAATCGTATTTTGGCCAGAAATGGTGGTTCAAACACCTTAATGAAGCATTTGTTACTTACAAACACTCAGCTTTTCACTCCACAAGTTTGGACTCTCGTTCTGACGGTACCCATTCACTGCAGAGGATCAAGTGAGCAAGTGGTGAGCAAGTGAACTCATGCTAATTTTTTTTTCAAATCTCTTCCATTGAAGAAACAAACTCATCTACATCTTAGATGACCCGATGGTGAGGGGGGAGGTATTTTTGGGTGGACTATTCCTTTAACGGATACAAATATGTATGATCCATTCTGAGAGTGTACAAAGAGTCTGATTTACATTTACATTTATTTATTTTGCTGACACTTTAGTCAAAGCGGCTCAGTTTAAAATCAAGCGGGATTGTAGCAAATTGCCGCTGAAATTTACAACATTCAGAGGTATCATACACTCCTCAATTTAGTGCCCTAAACTACACAATCCTACACAATCCACAGTCCTGATTCAAAATCAACCAATCAGTTTTATGGGTAAGTAGTTTGTTTGCTTTGTTTTTTCATTTCAAATGAAATGTTAAAAAATTGCTATTCATCTTCTGGTTCAAGCCTTATTAACTCTTCATTGAGAAAATAAATGGGAAATACATTTAGAGAACCCGGGCCGCTAAAAACTCCCTGTTGAGCCTTATCGCAAAATAACTGCTCTGCAGGGTTTGTCTTTCTCACCTGCTGTCATTGTAAAGTGCTTCCTTCTCAACTTGTAGCCGCTGGAAGCTGTAAGAGAAGCATAAAGAGACTTGAATCCTCACTGGCCCTAAAAAAAACCCCACACAGCAGTGATAAATAACAGGCAGCATCTCCTGATCAGGGAAAACAGGCCCCGTGTTGACCAGAGGGATGTGGATCGGAGGCAGTCAGTGCTGATACAGCAGTCTAGAGCGAGTGCCAGCACAACAAGTTCACGTTCAGACTCATTACACTGATACGGAGACTGTCGCTAGGCCACAGCTGAGTTATCACGGCACCTAGAATGGAACTCTATGGAGTGATGTAACCACACGGAGGGTTCTGATTGGCTGAGGGCCACTGTACAGAGACAGAAGACTCGAGTTAAATGGAGGATTGAAAGTCATTTATCTTGTGCTTGAGGAGGTAATGTGTTCAAATGTAACATCGTCCATTAATACTGTCTTTAACTTTTGTTTTACCATATTTCAGCAGGTTTTGCGGGAAATCACTCCATCACTGTCTTCCTCAATTAATCACTGCAAGCTATAGTTCTGCACAGGTTTAACGGTGCACTCACTTATTTCCCCTAAAGTTTTTTTTTTTACTCCTAACGAACAGAATATTTCTTTTAAAAACTATGTGTAAGATGCTACACACTCACATGGCTGACTTTGCTGTGAATAGCACATTTCTACCACAGCTTGGCTTTTGCTGTGCTCATGTCACTAGATCATGTCGACTGTCACGTTGACCAGCACAACATACACAGCATAAACCAAAAAAATGACTGAGTGCACCTTTAAGAAATGAAAAGTGACCATAAAAATAAAATGTGTGTCTCTGAATTGATTAAGAGAATTTTGGGCCATAAAGAAAAGTTAGTCATTTTAAGGTCCAATTGTTGCTATTAACAAACCATTAACTATGACTTTCACCTCACTAAACTCCTAATTTGCTGTTTATTAATAGTTATTAAGGTAGTTGTTAAGTTTAGGTATTGAGTAGGATTAGGAATGTAGAATATGGTCGTGCTTTATAAGTACTAATAAACAGCCAACTTGTTAATAACAGGCATGCTAATAAGCAACTAGTTAATAGTGAGAATTGGTCACTACACTAAAGTGCTACCGAAAGTTACATATTATGTTGGGTGAAAGGTATATGCACTTCAATGGGATAGTTCACCCTGGTGTTGTTCTAATGCCTTATGACCTTCTTTCTTTTTCAGACCACGAAAGAATAAATGCAAAAGAAGTTCTGCTTGCACTTGTCTATAATGGCAGTGAATAGCAACTAGCTTCAAGCCTTAAAGAATATTCAAAAGTATCATAGAACGATCCCATTCGACTATGCTCTGAGGGCATAAGATAGTGTTGACAAACTGAATCGAACGGAAATTAAAATTATTATTTAGCGAAAGCCCTGACCTTGGCCATTGGTCTTCTGTGCAAGACTGTGTGTTCATGAGACCCTATTGAGACCATCCCTGTAATATGAAAGTGTTGAACATATAAAACGGAAAAAAAAGCACAAAAGCAACTTACCTCTCTTGTTTTTTCTTCAACTTATCAGACAGCTAATAAATGAAAAAAAAAAAAGACATTATCACTAGGGATGGGTATTGAGAACCGGTTGTAAAATGCAAATTCCAAATTTCCAAGAACCGGGTATTCGATAAGGCACGTGCATTTCGATTCCGCTTAACGATTCCTGCGTTCGCATTTTAATGTTATTTTAATTTTAAACTACTTAAGCGCAGGAAGGGAAATAACTTGAGCACTGTTTGAGTGTAGCGCACACATCTGAAGCGCGAGCACAGAGAACAGCGGTCCCGATGCGGATTCCCGACCTGTGTCCGTTCTCGAACCGTTCCGTGCATTTCCACTGCAGAAAGGTTGTTCCGGGCTGGAACTGACATCTCTTGCACATTTGTAGACCAGTATGCACAAAATACGTCAGTATATCATCATAAACACGGCCATTTTTTTGTCTTAAGGGAACATAAACGTATGAGAAAGAAAACGCACGTGTAACAGTATTTTTAGATCCGCGTGCGTTTGGTGTTAAAGAGACAGCCACCTAATAAACGCGCTGACTGTCATTAATGTTAATTAAAGAACAAAATAAAATCATTAACTGTTCTTGACTGAATATCTTTCATAAATTTAATGAGGATTAATCTATATTTTATTTATGAAAAAATACTATGTAGTGTTTTTAAACTTTTGATTCCTATTTGTTCCTATTTTATTACTTACTGTTTACTTGTCTTTAACATAGAATGAATTGATACAATATTTTAAATTGTTCTCTGATATCTACATAGAAGGTATGTGGCTTAGGCAAGGGCAAAAATTCTCCAGAAACGGTTTTACATGTACATTTACAACCCTAGGATTTCTCCCTAGAATGAAATGGTCTGTTATTGGCTTATTTGGATTACATGTACATTTACAACCCTAGGATTTCTCCCTAGAATGAAATGGTCTGTTATTGGCTTATTTGGAAGACAATAGATAAAAGACAATAAATACTTTGACATCTAAATGTTTGACTTAATTTTTTTTAATTGATTTGTTTATCTTATTGGAATCGGAATTAGGAATCGATAAGCAGAATCGGAATCTATAAAATTTAAACGATACCCAACCCTAATTATTACTGGCATTTTTATCACTGAGCTCATATGCTATCTGAAACAGACACGTGATGCTTACTTTAGCATTTTCTTCTTGTAGTTTTGTGATTTCTGCCAGCTTGGACATCTGAAAACGAAAATAAACACATTACAACAACTTTTGTATGGGGGTTAAAATATGGATAAATATAACAATAGAAAAAGAACATACAATCTGACCTTTGAAAAAGTGAATCAATCAGAATCAATCAATCAAAAACATAAATGAAATGAAAATACAATATTTAATTAAGCAACTGAAAATACAAAAATATGATCAAATTAAAAAGTTATTTTTAATAAGCAACTTTCTAAAATGTTCTATTCTAAAATTATCTATTAACTCTAGTAAACATTTCAAATATTTAAACCTGCAAAATGCCAGTTTAATCATAGATATGAAAGTATTCTCTGGAGCAAGGTGAGAATGAAGGTGTCCAAAATTAGCACCCATGGCGAGGGTAAAAATACACACTCATCAGCAAAATGAATCCTAGTATTTTGTCCTTTTGTCTGTTTCCTGCTGTCCTGGGTATTTAGAGGGCAAAACTGATGTTTTTACCTCTAGTGTCTGGAGTTGTTCCCTCAGTAAGCATTTCTCCTCCATTTCCGTTTGAAGCTTTAATGCCACCTCTGAAACCCAGCGTTAACAGATATTAATGCACACGACCCCTAAAATATCTTGAGTTTGAGAAGTGTTCAACTGATGCTCAGTCACAGTCAGACCATTATTCTGCTATTTGAAGATCCAGAACACAACCTTCCCTGGTTCTACTCAGTTAATTCTTCAGTGAGTTTGATAAGGTCACAACTTTAAAAGGAAGCTGCCAGAAAGATGTACTCACCGCTCAGTTCATTATCTCGCTGTTCCGGTTTGACGCTTTGCACTTCGGCCTAGAGAACACAGCAGGAGACAAAAAAACATGAATGGACAAAACTCTTTTTCACGAAAGGTTTTAACAGCAGGTTCGGTTCTACAAAGGGCTCCATATATAAAACCCCAGTAAATACAGAAATCAGTGGATGTTGAAAGGAAAGCACTTTATGAAAGCTGACTTTATGCATGTGGAAACAAATGGACCCAATTTACATCTTTAATAAATGTTCCTGGACTTGTTGTGAATGATTCATCAGTGCAAGTTATTCTAAAGAAGATAAAGTTTTCTTAATGTTTTATTAGACTTTCTCATTAGACAGACGTCTTGGATTATTGCGTCTGCGTGTCACATCTTATGCACATCTACGTTGCATTTTTAGAATGCTGTGCAAAGTTTAAAAAAAAAAAAAAAAAAAAACATATCAAGACGCACAGACCACTTTTCTACTGATTTAAGGCAAGTACATCAGGCTGGGAAATAATATTAACCACTAACATCATAACCTACTTTTTGTCATCCAATCAGGATAAAATCATGTCCCATTCTACATTATATCCCGCTGGATATTCTGTTTCAATTTCAAGAAATTGCACCATATTATGGTGTTGGGAATGTTTCAAAAAAAGTGACAAACTATATAAAGAATAACCGATTAGCTGCAGCCCTCATTTGATCAAATTTGGCAATGCTAATGAATGGGGTGTGGTAGTCAAACACTAGACTCCAGTTCACTGTCCTTATATTCCCTTTACTGGGCTGATCTCACAGAAAAAGCTGATGCTGGTGTCTCTGCTGTGTCTGGCCACAGTTCACCCAGCAGCTGTAACCCCTGCATTAAACATGACCTCTGAGAACTCCAGCAAACTCCTCCCATTAAAGAGTGCAGCACTGTGTAGCTGAATAATTGATTCACTCTGAAACTCTACTGTTAGGATACTCTGACTGAGTAAACTAACTTGTTTACGTTGACTCAAACTTGTATTTTTAGAACGTTGCTTAGTAATAGCCAATTGTTCCAAACTTACACCACAAGATGCATGACAATCACAGTTGACTGCAGTATAGATGGCTTCATCGATTGTCATCTGAGAGTTCTGGTTTTCCTGCACATGGTGTAATTATTATTTCAGCAGAAGCTGCAGTCATTTCATTACATTGGTTCTTTCACTCTGAAGCTCCACTGTATGATACAGCATCCCAACCCTGGTGAGACTGAAACCCATTATCTGTTACCTGATCAATCTGATCATTTCCCGGGGCCGAAGGGTCATCACTGTGACCACTGGCATCTGAATGGGCACCATTAGTGCCGGCCGATTCATTGATGAGTGCTGCTTTTCCATCATTAACATCTGCACATTCTTGGAGAGCTGCAGAGATGCACAGAGAATACTATAATCAAGCTCACTTCTTAATTCTTATACAGATGAGGACTGTATGTATGAGATTCTCACACCTTTTAATTTCTTCTGCAGAGCAGAGTTTTCAGCCTGTAGACGCAGGAGCTCAGCATCCACTGGACCAGAAGTGGGGCTGGAGGTGGGTCCTTCCAGTCCTTGACCCTCCCTCAGTCTCCGATTCTCCAATTCTAACTGCTCGATCTGGGAACATAACTACAATACATGGCAACCCATTAGAAAACAGAAAAATAATGTAAAAACTTATTTGATTCTGGTGTGACAACATATAAAGTGCACAATGGCAAGTACAGTCTTTGTGATCGACAAAAATGATATCACCTGTGATGTGCTACTTTTGTTCAAGTGCTTACACTACTGTTTAAAAGCTTGGGGTCAGTAAGATTTTTTTTGTTTGTTTGTTTGTTTGTTTAAGAAAATGAATGTGTTTGTTCAGGAAGAACACATTAAATTGATAAAGTGACATTAAAGACACTTATAATGTCATAATGCTTCTATTTCAAATAAATGTACTTTTGAAAGTTCTATTCAATATTTTAAAACTAATATTTTAAAATATTAAAATGGATTTCTGAAGGATTGAGTGACGCTGAAGACTGGAGTAATGGCTGCTGAAAATTCAGCTTTGCCATTACAAAAATAAATTACATTTTACATATATTCAAATAGAAAACATTTAAAATTTAAAAATATTTCATAATATTACTGTTTTTACTGTATTTTTGATCAAATAAATGCAGCCTTGGTGAGCATAATATACTTCTTGAAAAAAAACATTAAAATATTTTTCTGATCTCAAACTTTTGCATGGTAGTGTATATTGATTCTTCCATAGAAACTGTGTGCCATTTGAGCCGTAAAGTTGTCTAACGTGTCCTATTAGCGATGTGACTACTGTGTGAGGTAAATTAAGTTCTAGTTATAAATTACTGATGTAATTCCTGTGAGTGTGAGCAATTTGTATTCTAGTATACTTGTGCGTAAAGCCACTGGGTTGACATGCTCATGGTCATGACAGGGGTTAAATATTGTGTGTGTGTGCGCTCAGCACCTTGGACAGCTCTTGCATGAGGGTGCTGTTCTGCAGTCTGAAGTCATCTTCCTGACTGTGTAACTTGCCCTGAAGCATTTTATTCTCACTGAGTAAGGCATCTACCTCCTGAAAATAAGAGAATAATACAGCATGGCTAGAAAAAGAGATTTTTCCCAAACCACTCATGATATCATATCATATCATAGTATTCGTATTCATGCAAATTAATGTCAAAAATCAAATACTGATATAAGAAGAAATCTCACCTGTGCTTTCTTGCTCTTGTTCAAAGCCTAAGGGTGAAAATGAAAAAGAAAACATTATCTAAACTAAATTGTTAACTAAATAGAATTGATCTTAAAATACCACCAAGAGATTTTGTTTCTTCATGAGAAGAGATTTGAAGAAATGTAGCATCACATCACTTGCTCACCAATGGATCCTCTGCAGTGAATGTGTGCCGTCAGAATGAGAGTCCAAACAGCTGATAAAAACATCACAATAACCCACAACTAATCCACACGACTCCAGTCCGCTTCCTCCAGTGAAAAAGTCCATCCCCTGTTGTCCTCTCACATCAAAATCCACCAACATATTTGTTAAAACTGTTTTGGACTGGTTTTGCTTGTAAACAGTGCTTCATCTGTGCATATTTCTCTCCTGATTCAAACAAGACGACATTTTCACTGGAGAAAGCAATACTGTGAATAGAGGACTTGTATATTAGCCATTTTTAAAGTTACAAACATCTTTATGATGGATTTGTTTCTTACAAACACACAGATTTTCATTTCTCGAGACGTTAATTGATGCACTGCTATTACTTGTAGATTATTGTGATGTTTTTATCAGCTGTTTGGACTCTCATTCTGATGGTACCCATTCACTGCAGAGGATCCATTGGTGAGCAAGTGATGTCATGATAAATTTCTCCAAATCTGTTCAGATGAACAAACAAACAAACTAATCTACATCTTAGATGACATGAGGGTGAGTAAATTTTCAGCAAATGTTCATTTTTGGTTGGACTATTCCTTTAAAGATGAACTGTGCAAAACTAGTATGACCAAACAGAACTATAAAGTGATTGTTATGAACATTTATACAACACTTTTAGCAAACTGCTTCATTGTACCAATTCATACAGACTTCTGAGTGGTTTGGCAATGCTGAGTCACGGACACAATGTATTGTCTTACACTGCCTTACAACACGACCAGTGCAAGACTAGTGACTTTGTGTTGCAATGCATGCAAACTGCCTAGTTGACTGTAGGAAACTAAGAAAAAGAAACACAGGAGATAAAAACTGGAACAGACCAGAACAGTCAATTACTCCCAGCCCATTAAAACAGAAGGCAAGAAAACAGCACACAAAGCAAATTCACAAGGCCTGCAATAAAGCTTGACCTCTATCTCATGGCAATGACCTGCTGAAAAACCAAGGAAAGCCACTACCTTCTGTGCTTTGACATAGTCTTTCTCCAGGTTCGAGGTCTTCTGACGGACACTGTTGAGCTCTGTAACAGAATAATAAAGTTACAAAATAACTAGAAAGAATACACTAAACTCACACTATGCAATGATACACAAATATGTGCATTTATGTCTTTTGACAAACAGCTGCTCAAGCAGAAACTGCAAATGCATTTTGTTAATAATTAGCAGGACTACATAAAATAATACAAGTCAGCATACTTGAAATTAGAGTTTTCTCAGAAAATTCACTGATAAACATGGTAGGATTGCCAAGTCTTAAGATGCTTAGTTGGTTAATATAACATCTACCTTTATTGACCAATAAGGAGTGCTGAAAAGTTTCCATACATGCAGTTTTGTTTTTGCATTTCATAACTGTCAAAATTCTTTCCACAATTCTGGAATTTTGTTGTTGTATTATACCATAATTCCACTTTGTATATGTATCCAGGAACTGCACATAAAATTAATCAGGTACAAAATATTAATAAATAAATAATCATATTTCAATTAAACATTTCTGAAAATGAAACATCATCTTAAAATGTTCGACATACTATATATCTAAAGCAGGGGTTCCCAAACCCTTTGACCTAAAATATTTACTTTGAAGAATTTGCTCAAGTTGATATGTCAATAATTGAACAACGCATTTGCATGTTCATGGTTCACTGATCACAAGGTCATATGACATACATTTAAATAAATATTTTAATTTTTAATATTTTATATTCAATTTTAGATACAATTTAGAGCTTTGTTTTAAAATCATTTATTCGTATTAATTTTACACTCTACAGGACCGAGGTATATGAGCAAACCATGAACTCAATGATGTATTTTAAGCTTCTGTAAATATTTAATTTCATATATTAGGTCACATTTTCACACCAAGTTCAATATTTATAAGTTCACACATTGTAACTTAATTGATGCCATTGATACTTGACCTAGACTAAGTTCTGAGTTACACACAACTGGTGCAACCGGCCCCAGGCCCTCAGACAACTCAGATTTGACTGACAGAATTAGAACATCTATCTTTATATCTCTTCCCCCAATGCGCATTCAATTATGAAATAATTGAGTAAATTTGACTGTGCTCTCAGTAACCAATAGGAGAGTTACTCTTACAAATTAACACAGAATTAAATATACAAAATTCAATAGATTTTATGTTCAAACTAAGCAAAATAAAATGTGACAGGTTCAGTGGAATAGGTGCAATAAGATATCTGATTTTTAATAACAACAAATTACAATATGCCATGTTAATGACGCAAACAAGTTGGCCAGTGTTTTGAAAAAGTAAAGGTTTAGGTTTATATTCTCCCCTCACCCGCTGTATTTTTCCGCAGCTCATCAGACAGTTGGTAGTTCTGTGTTCTCAGCTCCAAGAGCTGAGCCTGTTAAAACACATTAAAAGAGAAATTAATAGAGCAAAACATACTATTTAAGGTTTATGTGAGGTAACGGGATATTTAATATACATATTATTGATTACTGAAAATCAGGAATAATGACCTCCTAGACAACACATCATTATAAAAGCATCATACAGTCTCTTTTTAGGTTATGAATCATATTAAAACAGCGATTTACAATGTATTAAGAGTTTATTTCCGTAATGGAAACATTTAATTAAAGAGTCTGGTTGCTATGAAACTGAATATTAGATGCTTCTGGAGTTGTAAACAAGATGATCCTGAAGCAAAACAACAGCGATAAGAAATTAAATAGTCTAACATTTACACGAAACACGTCTAAAGAACTAAATATATGATGTACAAACAATTTAATTGTGTAGAAAAGCAATATTATCAGCTGTTTGATGTGCTAACGGTGCTCATGGTTAGTAAATAACGTTACAGATTAGCGTGCTAACAGGCTAAACACATCTTTATTAAATGTCACAAACTCGCCATATAGCGACTATATCCCATGTCATTTCAACAAACGGTCATTTTATTAGCCTAAATATTACATACACTAATGAAAAACATCGTAACTGTCCGTTAAAATAATTTTTCGGCCTTATAACAGTTAGCCTGCAGGCTAACAGCTAACAGAGTCCCAATCCGCTCATATGGACATCAACTTCAGCCATAAAACATACTCGTTTGCACATACTCTCAACCGAAATTATTTCTAAACACGTTAACGATCTCGTATGTGCATTACAGGTTGTATCTGATGTCAAACCCAAGCGTAAATAAAGAGATTTATACCTGCATACGGTGGAACTCCTCTTCTGACAGTGCTTGCGCCATCTTCACCACAGCAAAACACTGCTGGACAGAATATAAACTCCCTCAATCTGCTATTACGAAGTTTTCTGTCAGCCTTGTATTAACAAATTAACTGTCATTCTGATAAGATGAAAGTTAAAGCTGCAGCTTTCTGATGTCGCCCATCTAAACGCTTTGGCTTGATGACAGAAACCCCACCAGCACCATGGGTAATGTCTGCACCTGTCCTGTAGATGGCGGACTAACACAATATATTCACTACTGTAGTTGTTGTGACACGACATGGGCTGTTGCTCAAAAACCTAGTGAGCTGACTACCTAGACGGCACCTGTGGGCCCCTATGCTCATTTGTCAAAAATTAGTTGCAGATACTGATTGAGCATTCACTCAGATGTATGAATTGAGACTACAGGAATGATTTTATGCTCTTTTTCACCACTGAGGGACAATAAACAGAGACAAAATATAACCATTCATATCACATATGTATTAAAAGCAATGGCCCTTTTTCTAGTGTTCTAATGTGACCTCCTCTAAAAAAAGATCTAAAATCCCAAACATTTTCTTAACATTTTGTGTGACAGGTTGACATTTTTATGGTTGTGACTGAAAAGGAAGCGGAAAAGCATAAATGACCGCTTACTGTTGTAGGAACAGATAAAAGGAACACATGATACTCTGATAAGGTTTATAAGTCAATGAATTTGACTGTATCTTTAGAATAAACATTCTGGAAACATCTGAGCATCACATGAGTTACAAGCAGTTACTAATCAATACTTCTTTGATTTGATTTAAAGTGGCATGCATGAAAATTCATGCTGTTTGTGAGTATAATAAATTGATTAAGTAGTTGTTAAATACCTTAGCAAAGCATGCAACATATAAAAAGTAATAATAATAACTTAATGCTTTATATTTCTATTTCAAATAAACGCTTTCCACAAAAAAGCAAGAACATTGAGCAGCACAACATTTTTCAACATTGATAATAAGAAATGTTTCTTATTATCAAAACATATTAGGATGATTTCGGAAGGATCATGTGACACTGAAGACTGGAGTAATGATGCTGAAAATTCAGCTTTGATATCACAGAAATAAATGAAATATTAAAATATATTAACATAGAAAACAGGTATTTTAAATTGTAATATTATTTCACAATACTGTTTTTACTGTATTTCTTATCAAATAAATGCAGCCTTAGTAAGCATAAGAGACTTCTTTCAAAAACATCAAAAAATCTTACTGCTGCCAAACTAGTATGGGTGATTTTTTTTTTTTATACTACTTTAATACAAAAGCCTGACATTACAAATTATGCTATCAGCAGAACAATGCATGAAAAGTTGAACTGAAAAATTAACATGAATTGGAGAACTGTAACTCCATTAAGTTAACACGCCTCCTATGAACCCACAAACATACAGTATATTCAGTGCAGCTACATTTCCCATTTCTTAACCCACTGAATTTACCATAAAACATGGAAGTAACACAGCAACTTGTGTGTTGGCCGGTAGGTTACCCAAGGCTACAAGAGAGACAGAAGTCCAGTATCTGATGTATTCGGTCTATCTGATCTCCCCCTGTCTGTGGAACTCCCGCTGGGCTGCGGGGCAGTGGAGTATTTTGGGAGGTGACAGATAAAGAGACGCTCCTCTTCCTTTTTGATCCATCGCAGCAGTTTAGTGAGTTCACCGATTGCTGATTTCTTAGTGACGAGCGGAGTGAAGCAGGCATACATCTCAAACTTGCTAGTGACCTACAGAACAAGAGACAGAGTTTAGGAAATACATACAATATATAATGTAAATTATATATATATATATATATATATATATATATATATATACAGTGCCTTGCAGAAGTATTCAAACCCCTTCATTTTTTTCACGTTTTATGTTGCAGCTTTATGTTAAACTGCATTAAATTACTTTTTTCCCCACATCAATCTACATTCCATACACCATAATGGCAAAGCAAAAACAGAACTGTCACAACTTTGTAAATTTATAAAAAAAAAAAAAAAAATCTGAAACAAGTATGTTACATAAGTATTCAAACCCTTAACTCAGCACTTAGCTGAAGCACCTTTATAGCCTCAATTCTTTTTTGTTTGATGCGACAAGCTTTGCTCATCAGCATTTGGCAATTATCTGCCATTCTTCACCTCACCTGTTCACCTCTCAAGCTCTGTAGGGTTGGATGGGGTCAGATGCACATTTTCAGGTTTCTCCAGAAATTTTTGATTTGGTTCAATCCCAGGCTGTGGCTGGGCCACTCAAGGACATTCACAGAGTTGTCTATAAGCCTCTCTTGCTGTGTGCTTAGGGTCACTGTCCTGTTGGAAGGTGAGCCTTCTGCCCAGTCTGAGGTTCTGAATGCTCTGGACTGAGTTTTCATTAAAGCTGTCTCAATACTTTGGTGCATTGAGCTTCTCTTCTACTCTGATGAGTCCCTCAGTCCCTGTCGCTGAAAAACAGCCCCACAGCATGAGGCTGCTATCACCACACTTTACTTTTGGGATGGTACTCTGCAGGTGATGAGCAGAGCTGGTTTCCTGCAAACATGATGCTTAGAATTGAGGTTCACCAGACCAGAGAATCTTGTTTCTCAGAGTCTGAGGATCCTTTAGGTACTTTTTTGCAAATTCCAGTGTGTTTTCATGTGTCTTCACTGAGGAGAAGATTGAGTCTGGCCACACTGACATAAAGCACAGATTGGTGGAGTGTTACAGCGATGCTTCTGAAGGTTTCTTCTGTCTCCACATATGATCATGGAGCTAAACTAGAGTGTGATCATCAGGTTCTTGGTCACCACTCTAACCAAAGTCCTTCTCCATCAGTTGCTCAGTTTGCCCAGGAGGCTAGCTCTAGGAAGAGTTCTGGTTGTTCCATGTCTTCCATTGTGGATAATGGAGGCTACATGCTTCTGTGAACCTTCAATGCAGCAGAATTTTATTTTCTGAACAGATGTGTGGTTTGATGCAATCCTGTCTTTGATCTCTACAGACAGTTTTTTTTTTTTTACCTCAGGGCTTGGTCTTTGCTCTAATATGCATTTTCAGCTGTTAAACCTTTTATTAAGACGTGTGCCTTTCCAAATCATACCCATTCAATTAAATTTGCCACTTCACTCAAACTCTGATAACATTTACAAGCAAAATGAATGCTCCTGAGCTAAATTTCAACTGTCCCAGATAAGGGTTTGAATACTTATGCAATGGAATCATTTATATTTTTTATGTATAACAAATTTGCAAAGATGTTAAAAACCTGTTATTTGCTTTGTCATTATGGTGTGTGGAGTGTAGATTGTTGTGGGAAAAAAAGTAATAAAGCGGTTTAATGTAAGGCTGCAACATAACAAAACGTTAAAAAAAATGAAGGGGTTTGAAAACTTCTGCAAGGCACTGTATATATATTTTTTTATTTTTTTACTTTTTTTTTTTTTGGTTGGTACGATGTCTTTGAAAGTCATATATGCACACTACCATTTTAAAGTTTTGGGTCAGTAAGATGCCTTTGAAAGTCTCTTATGCTCACCAAGTATGCATTTATTTAATCAAAAATACAGTAAAAAAAAAAAAAAAACAGTAATATTGTGAAACATTATTACAATTTAAAATAGTTATTTTCCATTTGAATATATTTTAAAATGTAATTTATACCTGTGATGGCAAAAATATTTTTTACTCCAGTCTTTAGTGTCTGATTTTTTTTTTTTTTTTTGTTTAGTTTTTAAACCCCTAAGCTATTAAAGTTGTCTAGAAACATACCCAGGCCAGCAGAGTTTCTTTGCCTGCAGAATGGTAGATTAGTTTAAGTGGCCGTGATGTACTGTGGATACGATTGTGCATGTTGCGATACAGATCCAGCAGGTGTATCCTCTCTTCCTGGCTTCTGTATGCCACCTCCATCTCTGGGCTGAGTGAAGTGATATAAAAAAAGGCATCATATAGGATGCTAATAGTTTGCATCATTGATTACAACACAGCCATTATTCACTAAGACGTGACCTGGTCATACCACCTACATTATTACAGTGTCAGAGATGTGTCTTATGAAAACATACATAGACTGTCAATGTAAACCAGATGATGAAAAAAAACTCAGTTTTAGTCAATTTGAGATAGACACAGTTTAAACCACAGACTGTTTCCACATCATGTGGTCTTTGATGTATCTAATCATTCAGTTGGCCTTATTTGCTTGCATTTTTGCATAAAAGGCACCTCGCAACTGTGTCCGCACAGGGTCTGAAACATTTCAGCCATGTGATTAGCCGAATCAAGTGCTTACTGTTGAAGAATTCATGGCAAAGTGGTCTAATCTTTCACAGAATGTGGAAATCCTAGCTTATAGGCCATCATTTATCAGGATTTGAGAGCCATCTGGTGTTTCTGATGGCAAAAAGAACCATTGATTCAGATGAATGAGTCAAAATGCTAATGATTTGTCCTTTTGCTTGTGGTTTAATGCTGTTTAGTGACGCATTTCGGCTTGAAGTCAACATTAAACTGCATTCACATCTCATTTTACAGTAAAAAAAAAATTTGTTGACTTTAAATAAAACAACATTATTGGAGTACATTTTACAAGAAAAATCCCACATTTAATTTAATGTTACTTGGCATTTCTTTGTAACTAATTGTGGAATTTACTAGAAATTTTTGAGTGAAAATTGTTTCTACAAATTCCAAGAGAAATAGAATATTTAATGAGAGAAAAATGCAGAACAGGACTTGATTGGATCATGAAAAGTGGGTGTAAGTTTAGAATTAATTAAAATTAAATTACTTTTTTAGTTTTGCTATTGTTAACATTATATTTCCTATCCATGAGGCCTAGGTAACATCAGCTGAAGAGGAAAGTCATTTCAGAGGCATTTTTTGACTTTGGATGATGAATTGTGCAAAATAAGACCATAAAGATGTAATAAGAAAGTAAACAGGGTCTATTTTAATTTCATATTGATATTAAATGACGCTTCATAATCTACTCACCATGTGAACTGTGGGAGCTGGTGATGGTGGTCTACCACTTTTGAGGGTTTGTAAAGGAAGTGCTTAAGATTAGCTACACCGATATCATCAATGTAGTACAACTGAGTGTTTGCCACCCACTGCAAGGCATTCTGGGATTCAAAAGCTCCTTCAATTTTCCTTTTGCACTCTGCCACAGCATAAAACGCTTCTTTATCTGTAGACAGAAGAACAAGGCATACAGTACATTCTGGAGGGTCTAGATACGCCACATAAGCATAAAAGTAGCAGTCGTGATTGAACAGAGGCAGGCAGATGGGCGTCCATATCTCTCCAGCCTGAAAAGCAGAGGATGCCCCGATCAGGTTGAAGAGGAGATGAAGGTCACTGGGTTTTAGTCTAGCGTCCTCCAAGACCGTCTTCTCCTGAACGACGGAGACAAGTCGGTTATTGGCAATAAGAAAAGAGAAGACCAGATTCGGGGTGACGGCTTTCTGTAGGATGTGACTGAGGGCGTCTCTGGAAGCGGATGGCAGAGGCAGGCATTGGGTGGCCGACAGTATGAAGCTGGGATCAGAATCCATGAGATCGAGAAGGCTGTCCAGAACCTTCTCCGAGCCAAACAGCAGACGCCGCAGGTCGAAGTTCTTGCGGCGCTCAAAGATGCGGTTTATGCTGGCCTGCGTGAGCATGCTGACTATCTGATGATAAACATGGAGGAGCTCGCTGCGCAGCTGCTGTTCAGACTGGCGAGTGCCAGAAACGGATACAAACACCAGCGGACCCTTCTGCAAAAAGACCACCGAATGCTCATCTGAAGGAACAGAGTAATATTAGCAGTTGTCTGTCATTATTGTATAAAATGCTTTTTAAAAATCTGAAAACAGACAACATATAGACCTTATCTGAATAGAACATATTGAAAGGATCATACTTTTTTTTTTCTTTTTGAATACCCAATAGTCTTCTGTTTATCATAAACATGATTCACCACATTTGTATATGTTATATATGTATTTGTATAGAAATTTTGTATATCCTGTTAAACCACCGTTCAAAAGTTTTGGGTTGGTTAGATTTTTTAATGTTTTTTTTTAATGTTTAAAGTCTCTTATATAAAATTCTAAAATGTAATTAAATAATATTAATTTAAAATGACTGTTTTCTATTTTTAATATATTTTAATTTACATTTAAACATATATACATTGTAACATTAAACATGTATTTAAAGAAGCATAGAAGCCAGTCTTTATTACTTTACTTCATGTAACTAAAGAACCTCTGAAGAACCTTTATTATAACTATCAGTCCTTAAATCCTAGATGAAGATGGTGTATCTCACCTGAAAAAATAGACTGAATCATGTTGCCTCCAGCCTGGACGAAGGAGACCAGTGCCATCATGACTCCCATGGTGGAGGAGAGGGCCTCCTCATTGCCATAGCGTGAGTAGATGGGCTTCCCTGCCTCACTCAGCACAAACACATGCTTCCTGTGTTGCCTCCAACTCTCTGACATTATATCTTCATTCCTATAAGACAGACCTGGGACATCCATAGTGGAACCTGCGTTTTTCTGTCCACTGAGGTTTGCTTGGGCCAAGCTAGATGGAAACTTACCAGTCTCCTCTGTTAAGGTGTCCTCAGGTTGAAACTCCCAGCTTCCTCTATTCTCGCTCCTGTGCATGTTGTCTGTTTCTCATTTCCCTCAAAGCGAGAATCTTCTGGACTTGGTGTTTTTCTTTTTCTTTTTGAGTTTTAAGGGTGCAAACACTTGTTCTATTGATGTCACACAATGGATCTCTGTGGTTCTCCATTACTCAGTCTGGAATCCCAGAGGTATCACATGATGCCTGGGGATCAGAGAGCGGTTAAAACTGTGTAATAGGATGAACATGATGCTTCATTTCTTGCTGAAGGAATTATTTCTAACTGATCTGTGGCCGTGCTGACTTAGAGGAGGTTAATGTGGGACATAAATGCTAAAGCACTGTCAAAAGGAAGAAGCAGTCTAAAAAAAAAAGATGCCATCCATACAATCAGGAGTATTTTGGGAGAGTTTCATATCAGTTGATTTAACCATCACACCTACCTACATTTGATGATCATATATGTATTAGCTGCAAATTGTGCTTATTTAAATATGTCACTACTGCAAGAAATTGCAAGAATGATTTGTGATCATAATGATTTGCATTGTGGAATCAGTTGTCATGTAGTTTTATTATAGCTGTATAAAAAACAAATTCTGTATGATTTATAAGCTTGTTTCCTCATGGAGACGAAAAAAATGTCACCACAAGGTCAAAATTTACTGGTATTACTATCCTTGTGGGAACATTTGGTCTCCTAATGTAGGGAATACCAGGTACACAAATATATAGGCCTAGTACAAAGTTAACATGGCATCATAGCGTAGCACATAGCATCCCAATTGATAAACAAACTCCCATAAACATTCATATATCAAAAATTTCCAGAGTAAACTTTTTTTCCCCGAAATACCATTACTGCTGTGAATGTTTGTTTTGCATAAGTGTAGGCTAATACATTCAAACTTTTAAAATTTTCATAATTTATGACTGACATTGGTGGTTAATATTAAATTTAATATTCAATTAATTTTCACTTATTGATAGGCTACCATAAGCGCAGAAACTTTTTTTTTTTTTTGGCAGAAACTGTGGTTGAACTGCTGCATGGCAAGCTGTTTGGGTGTGTTTTCTGTCTATCGATCTACAACACAAAGACAGAATACGGATCAGTACAGTTAAGTGCAACCCATGTGGAAAGTTCCTGCTTGGTAGCTACATACAAGTTTGGAAATCGTAATTGTGACATTAATTGCGTTCAAGTGGTTGTGGTCGCTGGACATATTTCTCTTTCTATTTCACTTTCCGATAAAGACAGGAATGATTTAGCACTAATGCAACATAATGAAGCGCAAACGATGTACATTGCAATCGATGATTTATCAGTTTTTATTTGTAGCGTTCTTCTGCTGCCACAAAGGCTGATGGGAATTGTAGTTTATGTTCACAAGACTAGCCTCATAAATCAGCTGAGCTAAACGAGAGCTTAGTAGTGTCTCCCTAACGCTACAGGTAAGGTTCTGACAGCGGATTGGCTGGAATGATAAAGCGGGCGAGGCGATGGGAGATGACTGACACGCCGCGGGCGTTCATGAACGTGACCAACAAAAACATCAGCGGGAGAAACTTCCCTGTGTCAGTTTTGCTGCCTGGATAACTTTGCAAAGACGGAAACAGAGCAGTTCTGCTGTCGAACGATCTTATATTAATAGTTAAGATTGTACAAACGACAGAGTAAGATGCTGGAGAGAGTGAATGCATGATGATGGAAGCGCACCTGTTGAGGTTCGTGGAGCGGGTCCGCTGTCTGTCCGATAATGACAGCAGTGGAGACCAGCTCATCTCCACCGAGTTTAACGTAAGTCCTAAACTTTTGCACGTCCTATTTAGTTAAATATGTATCATTGGCACTTCTATATGTTATTTAACAGGTCATATCAGTTCAAATAAGATGACACGTAGTTTTAGGCTACCATGTTTTTTTGGATACTGTCATATTTCTCAAAGTACCGTGGACGAAAAACCACACTTGTCAAAACGTGATTATAACGTCCTTCTTTTTGTGAAACGTTTTGCTTGTGAAGTGATATGTGCTATCTTTCTTGGTACTATGGTAATACCATGTTTTTGGACTCTACTTTGATGTTATTTCAGAAAATAATGTGCTGATACCATGGCACAGTGATGATAATACCATACTTTGGTATATAAGTACATATACAGTCATGGCCAAAAATATCGGCACCCTTGGTAAATATGATCAAAGAAGGCTGTGAAAATGAATCTGCATTGTTAATCCTTTTGATCTTTTATTTAAAACATTCGCAAAAATCTAACCTTTCATTGGAGAATAAGAATTTAAAATGGGGGGAAATATCATTATGAAATAAATGTTTTTCTCTAATACACATTGGCCACAATTAACGGCACCCTTTTATTCAGTACTTTTTGAAACCTCTATTTGCCTATTTAACAGCTCTAAATTTTCTCCTATAATGCCTCATGAGGGTAGAGATCACCTGATAAGAGATCAGAGACCATTCCTTCATCCAGAATCACTCCAGATCCTTCAGATTCCCAGCTCCATATTGGTGCTTCTTCTCTTCAGTTCACCCCACTCATTTTCTGCAGGGTTCAGGTCAGGGAACTGGAATGGCCATAGCAGAAGCTTGGTTTTGTGCTCAGTGACCCATTTTTGTGTTGTTTTTGAGGTTTGTGTTTGGATTATTGTACGGTTGGAA
>JAFVLL020008941.1:0-39839 GCA_021397915.2 Tor tambroides
TTATTTCACAATGAGATTTTCCCCCCACTTTTAATTGTTTTACTTCAACGGTAGGTTAGAATTTTGTGAATTTTTTGAATGAAAGATCAAAAAGAAACAATGCAGATTTATTTTCTCAGCCACCTTTGCTCATATTTACCAAGAGTGCCAATATTAGTGGAGGGCACTGTACATTTAAATTGATCAAACGTGACAGTAACAACATTTATAATTTTACAAAAGATTTATTTTTGTAAATACATACTATTTTTTTTTCTGTTCATCGAATAAATCCTGAAAAATAAAATGTATCACAGTTTTGACAATCATATGAAGCAACACAACTGTTTTCAACATTGCTAATAATCAGAAATGTTTCTTGAGCAGTAAATCAGCATATTAGAATGATTTCTGAAGGATCATGTGACACTGAAGACTGGAGTAATGATGCTGAATATTCAGCTTTGATCACAGGAATAAATTACATTTTACAATATATTACAATAGAACACAGTTATTTTAAATTGTAATAATATTGGCAAAATACCATGGTACAGTGCTGGTGTCAGATAGGAATACCATGGTACTGAATGATCACCATATTCAAGTACCATGATATTAAAATGGTACTTCAGTAAAGTAAATCAAGGCGTTATTATGCTACTTTTTTCTTGATTATAACTATATTATCCCTCCTTAATCTATGTAGTCCTAAAATCAAAATACAACAATTAAATTTTATTGTTGTATATTACAAATATGTATGTGCAACTCGTTGATTCTAATGTAAATAATATAATATTCTGATATAAAAATAATATATTAAAAATATAATATTCTGATATAATGCAAATAATATATGAAAAATAATTTTATATTTATATTCATTTATATTTATATTAATAAATAATAATACATGAATTATAAAATATATAATATTCATATAATCAGCACACTTAAATCTTTACAATAAAACTTTCTGATATAATGTCCAATTAAACTTTTTTTTTTTTTTTTTTTTTTTTCGTATTCAGTCAATGGAGTTTTAGTGTGACAAGAAAGCTGCTACTCACCAAATAATTAAAGAAACAGAGATGGAATATTAATTTGAGTGTACATGTAAATGATTTTATTGTTTGAGAAGAACGAGAGAGTGAAGTGATGCAAGAGACTTGAAACTAGCATGATTGCTATGGAGGAATTCATTTGCCAGGGACGACCGCCAGTTATACAGATTAATGGTCATTATTGCAAAAAACTGACCAATCAGAATCCAGAATTTCAAGTTATATGTCATTAACCCCACTAAAATACAATCAAAGCTTTTTTGATCAGGCATTACAAACAGCTTCTGAGAGAGGGTGCTATTATTTGAAAGGCGGGAAGGATTTGGCACGACACTGAAAACTTCTTCTGATGATCAGTAATGAACAAAAGTCCCTGATGAAATGTGATTGAGCTCCGTTTGATAGCGAGACTCTCATGATTTCAGATTAGCTCTATTTTTTTTGTGTCACGCCTCAGTCCTCCACTAACCCACACAACAGCCTCACCTTTGCTTCGAAGCATCTGTTTTAATCAATGGTGCTGCGGTATTATCTAAATAAAGTCTTTTCACTGAGTGAGTTTGAGGTCTTGGCCATCTTTCAGTGGCCGCCGGCTCGCAGAGAGCTCCTCTCACCTCGTTCAATCGGAGTTGTGGGGAACTCAATCAATACATCCATTAAAGCAGCGCTCTGCGCTACAACCAGGGGCTGGAGGCCACACAAAGGCAGGTGCGATTGAATGGCTGACCTTTTGAAGCCGAGACCCCTGCATTGATCCGCTGTATTCGTGACAGCTGAGTGAAGGGGACGCAGCACTTTGGATGGGCAGCTTAAAGACATAGTTCGCCAAAAAATGAAAACTCTGTCATTATTTACTTGTCCTCATGTGGTATTTTTGTTCACGTGCAACACTTTCTGACTCAGTTCGGAAAACTTTACATGACGCACATACAGTGGAAGTTGCGATCAGAAAGTGAACCTGAATAATGGAATGATTTAAAGGAATAGTTCACCCAAAAACAAAAAATTACTGAATGTTTGTTCACAACTCAGGCGGTCAAATATGTAGATGAGTTTGTTTCTTCATAGAACAAATTTGAAGAATTTCGTAATTACATCATTTGCTCACCAACGGATCCTCTGCAGTGAATGGGTGCCGTCAGAATGAGAGTCCAAACAGCTGATAAAAACATCACAAAAATCCACAAGTAATCCACACCACTCCAGTCCATCAGTTAACATCTTGTGAAGTGAAAAGAGTGTTTGTAAGAATCAAATCCATCATTAAGATGTTTTAACTTTTTGGCCATAATAACACTTCCTCCAGTGAAAAAGTCCATCTCCTGTTGTCCTCTCACATAAAAATTCACAGGTATATTTGTTTAGAACTGTTTTGGACTGTTTTGGCTTGTAAATGGTGCTTGATCTGTGCTTATTTCTCTCCTGATTCAGACGAGACGACTTTTTCACTGAAGCAATGCTATGGATAGAGGACCCGTATTTTAGTTGGAAGCAATGGTTTGAAGTTAAAAACGTCTTAATGATGGATTTGATTCTTACAAACGTGCAGCTTTTTGCTTCACAAGTTATTAACTGATGGACTGCAGTGGTATGGATTATTTGTGGATTATTGTGATGTTTTTATCAGCTGTTTGGACTCTCATTCTGACGGCACCCATTCACTGCAGAGGATCCATTGGTGAGCAAGTGATGGAATGCTACATTTCTCCAAATCTGATGAAGAAACAAACTCATCTACATCTTGAATACCCTGAGGGTGAGGACATTTTCAGCAAATTTTAATTTTTTTGTGAACTGTTCAACTTTACAGCTCCAATAACAAACAGTTTTATTGAATAATTCATTAACAAAAGTACAAGCTTCACATTTCTGCTAGTAAACCCTCCGTCTGCTTGCCTGCTTGATTTCCATTGTAAATGCATTGCTGTAAATGCATTTCTCTTTATTGTCTGTGGTCGACAGCAGACCGCAGATGCTGTCTGTAGGCTTTAAGATAAACCTGCATATTCCTTTAGGGATCAGCAGTGAATGCTGGGATTGGGAGGTTTACTGTCAGACATCGTCAGGTTATTCAGACACTTATATATTAGTGTGTTTTTTAAGTTAGTCATGTGTGTCTTGAGGTGAGATAATCTGCTGCTGCTCTGGTGTATGTTTATGTGGAATATTCAGGTTATGTGTAAATGATTACGTGACAGATGGTGAGACGCTTCTTCCTCACAGAGTTCCTCATTTCACTCTCTAAATAACAAGATAATGAACCTCACCGCTGAATATCCGATTGAGTCTGTTGTCATGTTCTCCTCTACCACAATGTTGCCATATATACTACATTGCACATCAAAAGTTTGGAGTCGGTAAGATTTTTTTATGTTTTTGAAAGAAGTCCCTTGCATTTATTTGATCAAAAATTCAGTATTGTTGTGAAATATTGTTAATATTTTAAACAACTATTTTCTATTTGAATATATTTTAAAATGTAATTTATTCCTGTGTAATTTATTTATTTTCAGCTGCTTAATATTTTCTCCTAGTTTGTGTTAGCATCCTGCTGAATAACACAGCTCTGTTTGTGTGTGTTGTTCTAAAAGTGTTTGCAGCAGTGAAATGCTAATAGGTTATCAGTGCACTCTGGAGACATTAAAATGAATGGTTTCCTCGCAGCCTTGAGGGGTCACCGCTCACAGGACATCTGCAGATGATGAGCGGCCCGCGCTGTGACCCGCAATCCACTCTCACCTGTGTATCCTCACATGAGAGTGTGTACATGCACATGAAAGTGTGTGTGTTCTGATGTGTGCATGCAGACACCTGTGTCTGTCTGCTTCATCTTATTATATAGCGGGGTTGTTTAACTGACGATAGAGTCATTATTTTTTTGTCTATCTATCTATCTATCTGTATATATATTTTGCATCATTATTTTGATATGTTCAGCTCATTGACTGTTAAAGAGTAAATGCATTAACACTGGGCTGAGAAATTAGTAGATAAATTATTAACTAGAGAAAAATACCAGTACTCATGTATATTATTTGAATTTGTGGTTAAAAATAATCTGCATAATATGAAAGCTCATTTCTGCCATGGAATGAAAAAAATTAACTTTTTATCTCACAATTCTGACATTTTTTCTCACAATTTCTCAGAATTGTGAGATGTAAATTCTGAATTTAAAGAAAAAAATTATTATTGCAAGATATAAACTCTGAATTCCAGGAGAATTAAAAAGAATTTTGAGATTCTGACTTTTTCTGACAATTCTGAATTTACACCTCTTAATTCTGTTTTTTTTCCTCAAAGTTCTGAGTTTACATCTTGAAATTCTGATTTTTTCCCTCAGAATTCTGAAATAAAAATTTGCAATTACCTCTTTATTTATTTATTTTAAATTCCATGGCAGAAGTGAGTTTCCATAGCATACTGTTGATGTTTAGATATGCATAACAATGCATACATATTTTCCAGTAATAATATTAACATTTTTTTAGCTAGTAACTTATTAGCCAGCTAAGCTGTTTGTTTTGATGTGTGTTTGTTTGTGTGTTTCCCCTCCTTCACAGGAAAACCATTAGTAAACAGGGATTCCATAAAGTGGAAGCCCCGTATAAATAATGTGGCATCAGTGTTTTTGCCCAGAATTCTGCTGCAGTCATCAGTTATGCAGGGCAGCTGTAAGTACAGTAGAACATGAGAATAAACACTGCATGCGTACAGATTTATGTATTTACTATAGCACGTGTGTGTGTGTGTGTGTGTGTGTGTGTGTGTGTGTGCAGACAGGTGGATCGTTTGTCTTTATGACAGCACATTTATGACAGTTATTATTATAAAATGAACATCATAAAGCATAATTGAACGCTGGCAGCCTCAAGTTCGTCTGAGCCGCTTCACGTGGGAGCAGTTTGGTGGTAACAGTCTGTATGTTGAAGATAATGTTGCTGTAATATATATTGAGAATCGATATTAATCGAAGACGAGATGTCTGGAGGTGTGAGGTTAAAATCTGTCCCTCGTGTGATTCTGTTGTGTGTTATTGTCTGTGGTTGAGCCATTTCAGGCTCATCGATGCTGTTTCTTTTTGGACAGTCTGTGGTTTATTGAGCATTTCTCTGAAATGATGTTCTATTGAGGCACAATGTTTAATTAAACCCTCTTCTTTCAAAAAATACCATAGTTTTACCATGTTTTTGTACATGGTACTATGGTATTCTTTTAACTACTTTAGAGTGTCATAGATTACTGTAAGCTTAAAAGCAGTGTTTCCACAGTTTTTCTGCGGAATGTTGCCACTGGTTGTTTTTAAAGTAAATGCATTTGGTATTCACTAGTTTTGACCAATGTAATATTATAGCGACCAAAGACTTGTTTTGTTCACCAATTTTAACTAAACCACCGACAACAGACCCAATTATATTCCATTTATTTTTGTAAAGCCACCTAGCAGAGTGCGCTCTTGAAGGGTTGCCATATCCACTTATTATAAGCAACACTTATTAAGCTTCTTTTGGGCTTGTTGTTTAGCTCAGCTCAGCTCAGAAAGCAATCTATTTTATGGAGATAATGTAGGCAGATGTAGGTTGTTTATTATAGTTTATATTATAAAGTTTATTATATGCTTGTTCTTATTTGCTGTTTTTATAGCAATATCTGGCAACCCCGAGTCAAGACGTACCTTATTTTTGGCACCACAGTTCTTATAAATATTCAAATTCGTCATTAACAGCTAGTTGTTCAGTTCATTTTAGTATACACCGTGAAGAATTTCAGCAAAAGCAGTTTTTGCTTCGGTTGTAGAATGTGATTAAGCAGAACAGGATTAAGCACTAAAAGGTTAACTGGCAACCGAATTTAGCTGCAGTGTGTACGTGGCCCTAGATTGCATGCATAGTAGACATGTAACGTGCACAAAGCACTTGAATGTGACGGATTCCCAATTGCGTCTTCAGAAGTGGGCGGTAAGACCTTCTGACAAGTATGTGTAGCCTGCATAATACATGATGCTGCTACTGACACCACGACCTGCGCTGTATGTTGCAAATGGAAAGGAAAAACGGCCCAATTTTCGCAATTCACCTCCCGTTAGCAAGCGTGGCACAGAATTTATTTTGGACCCTAAGTGAAGCGATAGCAATGCTTTGTGAGAATCCAAATGTGCATAGGGGTGCAGGGTTGTGTTGTGTTGTTATTGTGTATCGCTCCTGTATGGCTCGCCACCTAAGTGAGCGATAGGTCCCCATTAGCGCTGATGTTGACTTCCTGTCGAGGCTGTGGCCCGTCTCACCCCCCGCTTCCTGTTGCGACTCAGCCCCCTGTGTGCTGTCGCCGTGACAACTCCATACAGGAGAGTCTTTCATCACCACTGCCACAGCGATGTCGCCACGGGCAACCACACAGCTCACCTGCTGTACCCGTCTCTCTGTACATCTTCATTTCTCTCACTGTAGCGCTTCTGCTCGCTCCTGCTTTCCTCCTTCCCTCCCCTGTTTTATTTGCCATTCCTTGTCAGGAATTGCTGTTGCTTTTACATTTCTTCAACTAATGTTGTATAATATATTTTTTATGTGCAAGCTAGGTTAAATGTTCATTGTTATTATGTTTTGTTGCAATTGTGATTGATTAAAATTACATTCGAAACTAGATTCTTATATTTACTAAGAAAAATATGGTGTTTGGCACAGTTCCAGATGGCTGCTATGCAGTTGTTCAAGTGATTGCTAGGGGGTTGATATGTGGTTGCTCGGGTGTTTTGGGTGGTTGCCACAGGGTTTGAGAGTTTTCTTATTAAAAATTATTACTATTATTATCCTGAATGTTTTCATTGCTATGCAGTTGATGGGTTGATCTAGGCAGTTCATTGCATGTTGCTATATGGTTGTTTGTTTGTTCTGGGTGTTGCAAAAGTGTATAGGGTGGTTGCTAAAGTGTTTTGGTGTTCTGGACAGTTGCTAGGGCATTTTGGGTTGTTGCTAAGGTGTTTTGGTGGTCACTAGGGTGTTTTGTGTGGTTGCTATGGTGTTTTGATGTGCTGGGTGGTTGCTAGGTCATCACTGCGTGATTGCTAATGTGTTTTGGTATTCTGAACGATTGTGGTTGCTAAGGTGTTTTGATGTGCAGGGGTTTGCTAGGGTATCACTAGGCGTCACTAGGGCGTTTTGGGTGGTTGCTAAGGTGTTTTGTGTTCTGGGCAGTTGGTAGTTCATCACTAGGTGGTTACTAGGACATTTGAGAAGTTGCTAAGGTGTTTTGGTTTTCTGAGTGGTTTCTAGGGCATCACTAGGGCTTTTGAGTGGTTGCTAAAGTGTTCTGGTTTTCTGGGTGATTGCTAATGTGTCACCAGGTGGTCACTAGGGCACTTTGGGTGGTTTTTAAGGCATTTTGGTGTTCTGAGTGGTTGCTTAGGTGTCACTAGGGCACTTTGGATGGCTGCTAAGGTGTTTTGGTGTTCTGAGCAGTTGCTGGGTTGTCACTAGGGCTTTTGGGTGGTTGCTAAAGTGTTCTGGTTTTCTGGGTGATTGCTAATGTGTCACCAGGTGGTCACTAGGGCACTTTGGGTGGTTTTTAAGGCATTGTGGTGTTCTGAGTGGTTGCTTAGGTGTCACTAGGGCGCTTTGGATGGCTGCTAAGGTGTTTTGGTGTTCTGAGCAGTTGCTGGGTTGTCACTAGGGCTTTTGGGTGGTTGCTAAATTGTTCTGGTTTTCTGGGTGGTTGCTAGGGCATCACCAATTGGTCAGTAGGGCACTTTGGGTGATTGCTAAGGTGTTTTGGTGTTCTAGGTGGTTGCTAGGGCATCACTAGGTGGTTGCCAGGGTTTTCTGGGTGGTTGCTTGATAGCTTATTATTACTATGATTTTCTGGCCTCTAAATTTGGCCCAGGCCCCTTACCACGGGATTTTGCGTATTTTTACTGGGCATAAATCTCATTTAGTGAAATTCAAATGTTTCAGAACAATAAAAAGAAGTCAGGGTAACACTTTCCATGAAGCCCATATTTATAATACATTATAAAGGTATTCTTAAGGCATTAAGAATGCATAATGCATTATAAATAACTTTTATAATATGTTGTATCATCTCATAAATATTCATAAGGACAGTTTTAATGTATTATAATAGTTACTTATTTGTTGTTATAGCTTTTAAGAGTATGATGATTTATAACATACAATGAACACGATCCATCCGCTTAAGTTACAATTGATTATATTTCTCATAGTTATAATGTATCATAAGCCTCATATCTTGCCACGTTACTTATGTTACTTTACTTAAAGCAGACAAAGACCACTTATAAGTAATAATAATAACAATATTTTTTTTTCTCAAACAGCCATAAGATCAGATATCAGATCAGATGAATGTGTAATATGGCACATTTGCTTTGAACTTGAACTTGCTTTCATACTCTTAAATGTTATAACCACAAATACGTAAGTACTATAATGTATTATAATTGTAGTTACGATTATTCATGAGATTTCATAACACATTATAAGGTTTTTTATAATGTATTATTCATTCATTATAATGCCTTAAGAATACCCTTATGATGTATTATACATGCGGGCTCCATAGAAAGTGTTACCGAAGTCAGAATTCAGAATTATGAGAAAAAAGTCAGAATTGTGAGATAAAAAGTTGCAATTACCTTTTTTTTTAAATATTTTTTATTCAGTGGCACAAACGGGCTTCCATAGCTGGATGAGTTTTGCACTGAAGTTTAACTTATATTTCTGTTTCTGTCATTCAGTCTCTGGTTTAATATACGGCGCTCCTCATCCGTGGCCCGTCGGCTTTGATTTGGAGGAGGTGCTGTGATTTCCTGTTGTCGAGGGCAGAGTCACGTACAGGATGCAGAACGCTGTCGTGATCTGATCAGCTTTCATTCTTCTTATCAGATTACAGATTTTAAAGCTGCTCCACACAAAACATCTCAGCGTAGACTTATTAGATGTGTAAGATTGTGTCTCTCTCTCTCGTCATCTTCACACACTCGTTTTCCTCCTCAAATCAGACACTAAACAAATGCAAATGTGCGTGTTTGGGCTTTTCTGTGCATCACAGCACATGCTTCGTATTCATGAAAGACACAATGAATTTGTGCCTCTGTGCTCCAGGAAAAAGGCATCTAACAAATTCAGAAACATCCATCTTTAAGCGAGAACCGGAATGAAGAGAAAATGCAATGAAGAGAGAGAAGTTTAGATGGAAATTAGGAAGCGAATAGTGAATGCAGAGATGGGGTGATGTAATAAAGCAGGGTTAAACAGATGCTACAGACCTCGCCTGACCTCAGATTGCTCAGCGGTTGCTCTTTTTTTAACTTGCAATTATGTTTCATTGAAGAAACTTTGTTTCTCTTTAAACTCAGATTTAAACTTAGAGTTTTCACAGAGTTTTCAGTGCCTCTGCTGTTCCAAACGAACTTCATCTCTGTTTGGGTTACTTATATCATGCATTTAGAAATGCAATGTGCGCCAACCATCTTCTTAGACTTGTAAGGAGAAGTGCTTATAAACTGGCTGTTGTCAACAAAAGCGAAGCTTTAAGGGGGTCCTGTGATTTTCCACCAAAATGATGATAGTTTATCATTCGAAAATAAAGAAATTAAGAAATAAAGACAGCCGTAAATATTAATATTGTAATTTTACATTTGTACTGTAAAATAATCATTTTTTTCTTAAATACTCAATTTTTTACACTGAAATACAGTGCCCTCCACTAATATTGGCACTCTTGGTAAATATGAGCAAAGGTGGCTGAGAAAATAAATCTGCATTGTTTATCTTTTTGATCTTTCATTCAAAAAATTCACAAAATTCTAACCTACCGTTGAAGTAAAACAATTAAAAGTGGGGGGAAAATCTCATTGTGAAATAAATGCTTTCTCTAGTTCATATTGACCACAATTATTGGCACCCAATTATTGCAACGTCCTTTTCCCAAGATAGCAGCCCTGAGTTTTCTCCTGTAATGCCTGAAGAGTTTGGAAAACACCTGATAAGAGTTTAGAGACCATTCCTTCATGCAGAATCTCTCCAGATCCTTCCGATTCACAGCTCCATGTTGGTGCTTCTCCTCTTTAGTTCACCTCACTCATTTTCAGGTCAGAGGACTGGGACAGCCATGGCAAAAGCTTCATTTTGTGCGCAGTGACCCATTTTTGTGTTGATTTTGATGTTTGTTTTGGATTGTTGTCCTGATGGAAGATCCAACCACAGCCCATTATAAGATTTCTAACAGAGGCAGTCAGCTTTAGATTTTTTTATCTGTAGGTATTTGAGAGAATCCATGATGCCATGCATCTGAACAAGATGTCCAGGACCTCCAGCAGAAAGACAGGCCAACAACATTAAAGATCCAGCAGTATATTTAACCGTGGGCATGGGGTACTTTTTATCCCTGTTTGTACTAAACCCAGCTGGTGAGCTTGCTGCCAAAAAGCTCTTTTTTTAGTTTCATATGACCACAGAAGCCAGTGTCATTTGAAGTTCCAGTCGTGTCTGACAACTGAATATGTTGGATTTTGTTTTTGGATGAGCGAGGAGAATTTTTCTTGAAACCCTCCTGAACAATATGTAGTGATGTGAGGGCTGTTTGATATATATATTTTTTAGGCTTTCTGACTCCAAGGCTCAACTAATCTCTTCAGTTCTCCAGCTGTGGTCCTTGGAGAGTCTTTGGCCTCTCAAACTCTCCTCCTCAGCGTGCATTAGGACGATATAGACAAGTCCTCTTCCAGGCAGATTTGTAACATCTTTGGTTGATTGGAACTTCTTAATTATTGCCCTGATGGTGGAAATGTGGATTTTCAATGCTTTAGCTTTTGTCTTACAGCAACTTTCTATTTTGTGAAGCTCAGCAATCTTGTTCTGCACATCAGAACTTTATTGTTTGGTTTTACTCCTTGTGATGGATGATTAAGGGAATTTGGCCTTAGTTTTCTTTATATTTATAATCCTTTGGAACAGGAAGTCATAGCTGGACAATTTCATGCTCCTAGTCTCCCTGGTATGCTAAAAAAAAATTAAATATGAATGGGAATATACTTCAGAGATATTTTACACATAAGAATTTCCAGGGGTGCCAATAATTGTGGCCAACATGCATTGGAGAAAAACATTTATTTTATCATGAAATTTTCTCCCCACTTTCAATTGTTTTACTTCAATGATAGGTTAGAATTTTGTGATTTTTTTTTTTTTTGAATGAAAGATCAAAAGGATAAACAATGTAGATTTATTTTCACAGCCACCTTTGCTCAGATTTACCAAGGGTGCCAATATTAGTGGAGGGCACTGTAGTTCAATTATAATTTTATTTAGTTTAATATTGTTAATAATAATAATAATAATAATAAGATCAGATTTAAGGCCTCATGCAGTTTTCTACCAAAATAATGATGGTTTAATGAAGAAACCAAGAAAATGAAGAAATTAAGGCAACCACAAATATTAATATTGTAATTTTACATTTATACTGTAAAATAATAAATAATTTTTCCTAAATACTCATTTTTTATTTTATAGTGAAATAGTTCAATCATAATCTTATTTCATTTATTATTTTTAATAATAATAATAATAATAATAATAAAAGATAAGATTTAAGGGCTTCATGCAGTTTTCTACCAAAATAATGATGGTTTGATGATTTTATTTTTTTCCTAAAATCGGGCAGCTCTAAAAATGACTCAGTAGTTTTAATATGACAATGAATAGCAACTCAGATGTACACTAAGCAACTCTTAGTACAGTTTGAAATATTGTTGACATCTCATCTGGATCTCTAGAGGAGACACATATGAGATTACTAAGCAAAAGATCTCAATTAGATATCTGTTTAATCTCGTTGATGTCTAAGAGATCCAATTGAGATTTCATTTAGGAGATCCCATTTCTCTTCTCTTCTCTTCTCTTCTCTTCTCTTCTCTTCTCTTCTCTTCTGAAGTTGTGATACGAGCCTGACGTTGAAATGACTTGTGTAAGCGCGCGTGTGTCCGCGAGTGGCTGTGGTTTCCCGCGGCCCGTGGGCTTCTGGGAGTTGACGTCTCTGAGCTTCAATGGCTCTGACAGCTGTGAATCCGAGAGAGAGACGATGCGCTCCTAACCTGCTCCTCTGGCTGTCTCTGTCTTACACCTCCACATTAACCTTTCTCTCTCTCTTTCTCTCTTTCTCTCCCGCAGATGACACGGCCTATTCAGGTGAAGCCAGCTGACAGCGAGAGTCGAGGAGGTAAAGAGATTTCATTTCTACCTCACTTTATTGCTCCACACTCATTTATTTTCTGGCTCACTCTCTGTTTCGGCCATTGAGTGCTGGTGATATTAGCTTTGACTGGTGTTTTCACTCTGTTTGGGGGTCTGTCCTATTTACCAATTTGATTTATTTAATTGTTAAGGTTTTTGGTGATTTTTGGGATGGGAGGAGGAAAGAATCTAGGAAACGTTTAGAGGTTGAATTTGAATTTGAACTTAAGTATGTGCACTTTATGGCATTTTTAATTCAGAGGTTTTATTGCAAACCAATGTACAATGTCAGCTGGACATCTTTCGTTTGTGTAGGCATTGAATCTTGTTGCTTATTTTCAGTTTCTCGCACCATGCAAAATGCCGTATCAAGTTGCAAATAGTTTGATTTGCTGTGCTTTGTAATAAATAATTGTACAATTAAAGTCCAATTATAGGAAACAGGAGTTGCATATTGAGCATATTAATGTTTATAGAAGCAACTGTAATATTTCATTGTTATTTATTTATTTATTTATTTGCGTTTCCAGCTAGCCTAGATTATGGATAACGGGCAAGAATCAAACATTAGCATTAAAACGTGTATTAAGATCCATTCTGTATGTTTTTCTGTTCCATATGCACTGCAGAAAAACAAACATTAAGTGCTTAATACAAAAAATTACTAATATTTTTACTAATATAAAAAAAAATCCAATTCAAAATATATTCTCCTAAAACAAGTCTTAGTATCTTATACTAATTTGTTTCTCAAATAAATGTTCGAAAACATTTAGGGTCAGTACAATATTTTATTGTTTTTGAAAGAAGTCTCTTCTGCTCACCAAGGCTGCATTTATTTGATCAAAAATACAATAAAAACAGTAATATTGTAAAATATTATTACCATTTCAAATAACTATTTTCTATTGTAATATATTGTAAAATGTTATTTATTCCTTTGATGCAAAGCTGAATTTTCAGCATCATTACTCCAGTCTTCAGTGTCACATGATCCTTCAGAAATCATTCTAAAATGCTGATTTGCTCCTCAAGAAACATTTCTCATATTATTAATGTTGAAAACAACTGTGCTGCTTCATTTTTTTTTTTTTTTTTTTTTTGCAAAACATGCTGTATCTAATTTTTCAGGATTCTTAGATGAATAGAAAGTTCAAAAGAACCGCATTTATTAGAAATTGATTTTTTTTTTTGTAACATTATAAATGTCTTTACTGTCACTGTTGATCAATTTAATGCATCCTTGTTGAAAAAAAATGCATTAATATCTTTCAAAAATAGTATTTGAAAGTTAGTGTATGTTGTTTCAAGGATATTTTTACTGTAAAGCAAAATAACACAGAGGTTTTTTTTTTTTTTAATTGTAGCTGTTTTTGAACGCATTCAATGTGTCACTCCCTTCAGCGTTTCTCTCTGCTGTTAGTCTCTCTGTCTGTTGTGGGTATTAATTTTGGTTAAAGTGATTGGGTTATTGAGTGCAGATGTGCGCACAGACCTCGTCCTGCTCCTGCCAAGTGCATTAGCATAAGACTGTAAATGAAATAGTCATTCAATCCGCCGCTGTGACGGGGGGCCCAGGGGTCCCTGCGCTCGGCCTGCTTTTCTTAAATATACAAGCTGCAGTGAGGCGGGCTTGAACACGCAATCAATAAAATAGTAGAGGCTTTTGCCAACGTGCTCTCTCTCTCTGTTTTTGAAGCTTCTCTGTGTGTTTGTCAGGAGGTCGAAGGCAAACGGACGTGTCATATATTCGCATGTGTAAAAATGCATGACCACAAACAGAGAGGAGCTGACACTTTACTGGAATAAGCGTGGTATGTTTTCTATGTGATGTGACATTTCTGGGCTGACACAAGACGGAGATCTCAGTCTCACTGACACTACATCATTTGCATCTGTAGTGTGTGTGTGTGTGTCTTGTGTGAAACAGAATATTGTAATAATAATGTCATGTAAGGTGGGACTTGATTCTGTCCATTGGGATTGGATTGTTATTTTGAAAAGTAGGTCATGATATTTATTTATTATTTATAATAACATATTTCTATGGAAGCCTGTTTCCTCCACTGAATTAAAAAAATAATCACAATTCTGACTTTTTTTCTCGCAATTGCGAGTTTACATCTTGCAATTCACACTTTTTTCTCAGAATTGCGTGATGTAATATCGCAATTGTGAGAAAAAGTCAGAATTGCTTGATATAAACTCGCAATTCATGCTTTTTTCTTAGAACTGCAAGTTTATATCTTGTAATTCTGACTTTATAACTCACAACTGCAAGTTTATATCTCACTATTCTAAGAAAAGAAGTCACTATCGCACGATGTAAGCTTTCAAGTGTGAGAAAAAAGGTCCGAATTGTGATTTATCAGTTGTGAGTTTATATCCTGCAATTCTGACTTTATAATTCACATTTGTGAGTTTATATCTCACAATTATGATAAAAAACCTAGAATTGTAAGATAAAAAGCCTCAATTATCTTTTTTTTTTGATTGGTTTTTTTTTTTTTGGTTTTTTCAATCCATGGCTGAAACGTGCTTCCTTATGTTTCTCCTCCTGTGTGACATTGGTTACATCATTAAAAAGAAATCATACTAGAAGTGGAAAAAGTGGATAAAACTTTTTATATATATATATATATAAACAACACTTTTCACTTCACCTTGAAATACATGGTAAACTTGTTTACCATATTATTTAAGCTGTATAAGCATGTACAGTATATACACACATAATATCAGACAAGAATAGTGACTTTAAAGGAAGAAAGGCTGCATTTATTTGATTAAAAGTACAGTAAAAACAGTAATATTGTGAAAAATTATTACAATTTAAAATAACTGTTTTCTATTGTAGTATATTTTAAAATTTAGCTTATTTTTGTGATTCAAGGCTGAATTTTCAGCATCATTACTCCAGTCTTCAGTGTCACATGATCTTTCAGAAATCATTCTAATATGCTGATTCACTGCTCAACAAACATTTCTGATTATTACCTCTGTTGAAAACAGTTGTGCTGCTTCATATATTTGTCGAAACCATTGCCTTTGTAGAGCAAAGCAACTGACTAGGTTATTGTCACCATTCATGAGCACAACAATACACACAGGAGGAAGTAAAAGCTTCATTCCCGTTGAATGAGAAAAAAATCAAATTTAGAGCCGTAGCTCACCATCTTTCAGAGCAAACAGCCCATGTCCTTCGTAATGGTTCGGATGGACAAAAAACCTGTGGCGAGAGCGTTCTGTCACAAGGTCAAATTCGCTCTTCTCTGTCATAAACGGTGTTTATCCCCCGCCTGCCGCCCACTCCGACGCAGAAAATAGAGGAATGTGTCTAAAATACCGAAATGCTTTTAGCGCCCCAAACAAAAGAGCTTTCTCGGCTTATGGCTCTCCAAATCGGAGCTCTGACAGGCCAAATGCGCCAGCGTTTAGAGAGATCTTTTGTGCCCTGATTTGATGTCTCATTCTTTGGACATCTGAGGAGGAATAAGCTAAAAAACAAAAGTCATTTGTGAGAGAAACAGTCTCATGTTTGAATGCAGCTTATGTGCTGATCATGCGGTGAGCTCTTCATTAGTGCTGTATGCTAGGCTGGCCATCGCTAGCTATTACTGCTGCTCATACCGGGGGTTAGTGACTTGAACTAACCCAAAACAATCTTTTTCTTTTTTTAATTAAGCAGTGCTATTTTTTTCACTTGAGCTAGTGTAGTGTAACTGGTGTAATTTGCATCAGGGTTGTGCAAAAATCTATCTGTCAGTCTGTCTGTCTGTCTGTCTGTCTATTATTGTTCTGTCATTCTATTGTTGTCACTATCTTTCTGTTGTTTTATCACTCTATCGTTCAATCACTCAATCGTTCTATCTATCTATCTATCTATCTATCTATCGTTCTATCTATCTATCGTTCTATCGTTCTATCGTTCTATCATTCTATATGAATTTTCAAATAATTTTAGTTTAGCTCCTTACATTCAAATTTAAATTGCAATTCTGCATTTGCTACTTCAATTCAAATTCAGCTCAAGTTTAGGAAAAGTTTTTCTAATATATTCTTCACTAAGGCCTTTGTAATTGTTACATTGCTTACTCTCATCCCTATCTTGCATTCTTACCATATTGTCCTTCAAGGGTGTGTAAATGACTTTCACTATTGATGCTACAAGACTATTAGAGAATGTTGATCACACAGTTGCCCTCTGGTAGTTCTTCAGCCGCACAGATTTAGCTTTAGTTGGCTACAAACACTACACACAGTGTCTTCACTGGCTGATATCACTGATATTGGCAGATCGGAGGGCAGTCCAGGGCGGAAGGGAAGCTCCTGTCAATAGCTTATCAGAACACCAGCGATGAAGGACGCTATCAGATTAGCTTAAACTAATTATTTGTAATTAACAAAGGGTCAATTAGCAGCTCGATACTGATCTACTGTGCCAGAAAATGACATTTACTCGATCAGCACCTGCCTTATTCAGCCTTATTCATGAAACACAAGCAGAATGAACAGATAAATATATTGTTCTATTGATCGTTCTATCGTTCTATGTATCGTTCTATTGTTCTATTATTCTATTATTCTATCTACCATTCTGCCTATCTATCGTTCTTGTTAACAGTGACAGTTCTATGAATTTCTTTAATTTATTTTAAATAATTCTGTCTTCTTCCTTACATTCAAATTTGAATTGCAATTCTGTATTCTATTTGCCATCTCAATTCAAAATCAGTTAAAATTTTGTTCTCAAAGTTTGTTCTTAGTTCAATTCTGAATGATGCACAATTGTGGTTTGCGTTGACATTTTTTGCCTGAGGCAATCAGATGTGATGTAAAACAAAACAATGACAGATATAGTCCGTTTCAGCACCAAAATCACTATAATTATTGAATTTTTTTTTTTTATCTTGAATGACTAGAAAAATCATGGAGAAGTTGAAAGATGTGAGTGTCCTGAAACTATTATTTACCACAAGAATTGTTTGTATTGAATTATTAACATCATTTATTGAGTACTCATGTCTTGTCATATTGCTGTTGTGTCCATTTTATAAAAGCAATGTTACAGTATTTTTCCAATATAGTTGCTATGGCAGCATGAAACATTAAATACTGATATTATGCACTGTGCTGATGGAAGGAAAGTATGTCATTTGCAGTATGTCCTAATAGAGGTCTGCAAGCCCGTCGGGGCCCGACACGCTGAGTCCATTCGGGCTGGGCTCGGGCCATTTTATTTTATTTTTTTTTATTTTTTTTTATTTATTTTTTTTTTTACAGATCGGGCTCGGGTCGGACTCGGGCTCATTTAGCTTCTCTCCTTTAATTGTGCCCATATACGCGCAGAGCACACACAGCGACTGTATGAAATACTGATTATATTATAAATATTACACATCGCCTACGCAACGCATATTCGCACGCATTTCCATACAGGTGACAGTTGACCATGCAGAGCATCAGGGAGAATTTGGAGCGTGGTTACTAAAAGTTCCCAATGCTTCGGGAAAAGCTGCATTTTGGATCATCCATGCATTTGATGATGATCCTGACTCGCCGTCTCCTCATTGGATGTGCCTTTAGAGTTTTTCAGAAGCACTCCTGCTCAAAACCGAAACTGCTTTACCGAAAATTTTCTTTATTTTATAAAAGCATGTTTTGTTGATATTTTGAGTGCCCACAAATAAAAGTAGAGCCTTTACAGTTCCGAACAATGTAGCCTATTACTCTTACCATTATGAGCAAAAATGACAGCGTATTTTGAAATGTTTCCAATGCAAGTGATCGCTCTGGCGCGTCCTGTAAAGCGCGCTTCAGCTTCCACTCTCCGCACAAACGACTGGATATGCGGCAGTGCACATTTATCTAGGTTAAGCGTTTAAACTAACATTGTGGAGCTGTTTTATAACTATAGATTTAATTTTAGACAAGTCGTGATGATTTGAGAAGGCTAAATTTATCAAACACAGGCTATGAGCAACTCACTGTCTGCCGCTGGCCGCTTGGTCGTTACTTTAAAAAACAAAAACTTACATTTAACGAAAAAAAAATGCTCCAAACGTTTTTCTAAATTAACTTAATAAAATAACGAAAAGAAATACAATCACTTTGCCATTTCATACAAAACTGAAACAGTAGTATAAGCTGTTTTGGGAGAAGGGGGAAAAAAAGACGGGCTCGGGTCGGACTCGGGCCTGTAATTCTGATAAGCTGTCGGACGCGGGCCGGGCTAGGGCCTGAGCGTCTCGGGCCTAAATTTTAGGGCCGTGCAGGGCTCTATGTCCTAATATCAGTGTATCATGATCCCATTCCATTGTCACATACTGTTTGCATTTGCATGTAGCAAAATGTATTCATTTTGTATAATGCATTTAAAGACTGCTGTGACAGCTTCAGTTCCCTCTCCTCTTTCTTTTACAAGGGACTGTGTGTAATGCTAGCCCAAAAATAGTACAGGAGAATTTTGGCTTAATACTGTTTGCAGTGTTTTGGGGCATTGGGGCATATAGAACGTGAATGGAGATGCAACCTAAGTGTCTTTTCTGGTAGTTAAATGTCATGTGAACTTCCTGCTCGGCTATCATAAGAATTCCCCATGAAGATTTGACCTTTACCATGCCGACCTGATTGTTAACCAAACGTCTCATTCATCACGAAGCTCTGTTTGTCTCTGTGCAATGATAAAGCATGGTGGAGTATTGATTAGCGGCGTAATGGATCTACTCATTGTGGATGGGTGGGGCTCGCTCTGTTTCCTATATGCAATTATCTAGGTGATGTATGATTGTGTGTCTGTGTGCGTGTGTTTGTGTAACGCTCTTATCGTCGGCTCGTGCCTCATTGAGACTACAGTATAAGTGCTGTTGTTCCAATCTGGCAACAATGAAGCAAACTCATTTGCTGAGCTCAGGGTTTAGAGATCTCATTCAGTCCAGCAGGCCTAGAGGACAGATTTACATGATAACAGCCCAAGTGGAGGTCATGTACAGTAGTACGGTTCAAAACATGATGCAGTTGTACAGAGAGTGATATTGATATCTGCTTCGTGTTTGGTTCGTCTCATTATATGGTTATGGATCCGAACGTTTTTGCGGTTTTAACCTTGTAATTAAATATTTTATTAACAAAAGTGTCATGCTACATTTTAGAAACAGGCAGAAAAGGATACAAAAAATAGAACAGAGACGTCTTGAAATAGAAGTGTATATTTTATTTAGGATAGAATATTATGAAGTGGAATCGTAGAATGCTGTAGAGCTGTATTAACTATGCCTGTCTAAAATGAAACAATGTAGAACAACATAAAATAGAAGCATTTATAACTATAGAATACAGTTCTGAAGTTTGGGATTTAGTATGATTTTTTTCTTCTGCTCATCAAGACTGTATTTATTTGATCAAAAATACACTAAAAACACTAAAAATGTAAAATATTATTACAATTTAAAATAACCGTTTTCTATTTGAATATATTTTAAAATGTAGTTTATTCCTTGATCAAAATCTGAATTTTCAGCATCATTATTCCAGTCTTCAGAGTAACATGTTCCTTCAGAAATCCTTCTGATATGCTGATTCGCTGCTCAAGAAACATTAATTATTATGTTGAAAACAGTTGTGCTGCTTCATATTTTGTAGAAACTGTGATATATTTTCAAAATTCTTTGATGAAAAAGTAAAAAAAAAAAAAACTCTTTTGTAACATAATAAATATCTTTACTGCTACTTTTGAAAAATTGAATGCATCCTTGCTGAATAAAAGTAATAAATTCTGCCAGAAAATCTTTATTTTGAACAGTAGTGTATACTTGGACAGAATTAAAAATAACAGTCCAAAGTATATAATATAATAAAATATAATAAAACCATAAAGAAAAAGAGAACCATATATAATAAAATAGCACAAAATAGAACTGCATATAAAAGATAACTCTAAAAAAGTAATATACAAAGGAATACAACCATTTGGAATGGAATACAACTTTATAGAAAATAAAAGAGCCAAATAAACCATTTAAAACAGAATAAAACCACAGAGTAACAGCATAGCATATAACCAAGTAGAACTAAAAAGTGAGAATAGAACGACAGACTAACGGATGGGTAAAATAGTGAGCTGGTGTCTTTTTCCTCAGCAGGGTGAGAATAACAGAAGAGTGAGAGAGAGTTTGATGGGGAGGAGTGTGACATGAGCTCTAAGCAATGCAGTCACTGTGTGTGTGTGTGTGTGTGTGTGTGTGTGTGTGTTCTCTCATACAGCAGCTACATCAAAGGGAGATGTTATTATGTGTCTCTCTCTCTCTCTCTCTTTCTGGCTGGCCGTGGCCCAATGTTTGATTTTATGCCCTAGTTTTGGAGAGCCCTTATCTCCCCTCACCCTTTCTGCCTGTCGCTTTTGAGCGCCGTCCTGATTCTCTGGGCTGTCTTTAGGATTGATACCACTGAGAGACAGACAGATGGAGCGAGAAGGACAGAAACAGAGAAGGAGAGACTGTGTGTTTCCACAGATTAGCTCTAGTGAGCTGCCTTTCTCTCTACTGCCTACATAGACAGCATCCTAACTGAAATAAAAGCTCTTCAGTGGCTGATTTGGACACTCTACATACGCACAATTGACTCACAATCGATTCCAAGAGTGTGACGTTAGTATGGAAGCCGTTTTCACCACTGAATAAAAAAATAAAAAGGTTGTGACTTGTTATCTCTCAATTCAGACTTTTTTCTCATAATTACTTTTACAATTTTGAGTTTATATCTCACAATTCTGACATTTACCTCAGAATTGTGAGATATAAACTCAAAATTATAAAAGTAATTACGAGAAAAAGTCTGAATTTCAAGTTTGTCTCGCACTTTTAAGTTTACATCTCGCAATTTTGAGTTTACATCTTGCAATTCTTTTTTCTCAGAATTTATTTCTCGTAATTGCTAATTTATAGGTTTTCTCACAATTCTGACATTATTTCTCACAATTTTTAGTTTATATCTCGCAATTCTAACTTTTTTCCCCCTCAGATTCTGAGACAAAGGTCAGAATTATGAGATACAAGCTTTGTAATTGTGAGAAAAGAGCCTGAATTCCAAGTTTATATCTTGCAGTTTTAAGTTTGTATCTTGCATAATTTTGATTTTACATCTCTCAATTCTAACATTTTTCTCATAAATGCTTTATAGGCTTTCTTGCAATTCTGACGCAATTTATTTGTCACAGTTTTTAGTTTATATCTCGCAATTTTAACTATTTTTCTCAGAATTGTGATGTTAACTCACAATTGCGAATTTCTGACTCAACATTGAGAGATTAAAAGTTGCAGTTACCTTTTTTTCATTCTGTGGTGGAAACAAGCTTCCATAGAATTGTGAAATGAAAAAGTCACAATTACCTTTATTTTTTATTTCATGTCAGAAAAAAAAATAGAATTGAGAATTGTATGGAAAATGTCAGAATACTGACCTTTTTTCTGTAAATTCTGAGTTTACATCTCACAATTCAGTTTTTTTTTTTTTTTTTTTGGCCACAGAATAAAAAATAAAAGGTAATTGTTACTACTTATGTTACAATTATGATTTTTTCTCCACAAATCTGCATTTTATTTATTTATCCTGTGATGGAAATGAGATTCCATGCGTTAACATGTTGCTAATATAGGCTACTCAATTATTGTCTAAACCACAGTATTTAATCTTTTTTTTTTTTTTTTTTGTCATTGACTGCAAATTAAAGTATGGCTATTATCATAAACATTTCTCTCATATTCAGTCTTTTTCAGATTTTTTCCACAATGCATTCTGGGATCGTCTCCTCCATAAAGGATGCTGCCTCAAATTTGACCAATAGAATGCACTTAGAAGGCAGCATCATTTTGCTGCCTAGCTTTCTGCACACCCTTCATGTCTATGATGCATTGAAATGCTGTCTATGTAGGCAGTACCCTGGCTTTCAGAACAGAGCCGTGCTCTCTGCTCTCTTTCACTCTCTCATGTGTTTCATTTTCTGCTGTTATTAAAATGGTTGGGTGTGATATGGGAAGCCGGTTGAGTCCCGTCCCTCAAAGCTCTGAGAGAATGGTGCTAAATGAGTCTCTCCATGAAAACCCAACCCCCATCCCTCTCTCCCTCCCTCCTTCTGTCTCTCTTTGAAGTTCACTCCATCTGACTGGCTGCTACATCATTTATGTCCAGTTCAGTGAGCTCACAATACATTTTAATCACTGTACTTATTCACCTGTCATTCTTGTTCTTATTTCTCAATTTTTGCATGACAAAAACTGTATATCTATATTGCCAAAGCAGTGCAAAATAAGTAATATAACATCAGTGCAAACTGAGTATGATAGTATTAACATGTAATATTGACAAGTGCATTAAAAAAGAGTGCAAAATATATGATTGCTATATTCCTGTACTGTATATTTTCTTACTGCAGTGGTTTTACTGAGTTTGCGATGTATGTATGAGGTAAAAATCAGGTGTACAAATTTTGAGTACAATGTTGAAATTAACAAACAGCCAATTTAAAGGAATACATTAGGACAGTAACAAGCGCAGCCTTTGACACTGTGGACCATTGTATTCTGTTAAAAAGATTAAATCATGAGGCTGGCATCTGTGATGCTGCCTTAGACTGGCTTGAGTCTTATATTTCAAATAGGAGTATATCTGTAGAAATTGGGGAATTTTCATCATCCCCTGTGCCAATCACCTGTGGGGTGCCACAGGGTTCAATTTTGGGTCCAGTTCTATTTTCACTTTACATGCTTCCCTTGCGCTCGATTTTTGAGCGTCATAAGATCTCCTATCACATCTATGCAGATGATACCCAGCTCTATTTACCATTAGATTCTGGTAGTGATTCTGTTTCTTCTCTGCTGGCATGTTTAAAGGATATTAAAGAATGGATGGATGAGAATTTTCTTCAGTTGAACGAAAATAAGACAGAGGTTATCCTGTTTGGCTCTAAACCGCAGATTGACAAATACAGTGCTTTCTTGGGACATCTTCAGTCAAACAATCACTCCTATGTCAAAAATTTGGGGGTTATCTTTGATTCCGATCTGAAGTTTGACAAACAAATAAATTCAGTGGTTAGGGCCAGCTTTTTCCAGCTAAAGCGACTTCGAAAGTTAAAGCCTTTTCTTACTTTTAAGGATTTGGAGACCGTTATTCATGCTTTTATCTCCTCAAGGCTTGATTACTGTAATGCCTTGTATGCTGGAATCAGTCAGTCATCACTCTCACGATTACAGATGGTCCAAAATGCTGCAGCTCGTTTCCTGACTGGGACAAAAAAGAGGGAACATATTTCACCTATACAGGCTTCTCTCCATTGGCTTCCTGTGAAACAACGAATTGATTTCAAGGTTCTAACTTATGTGTTTAAAGCTCTACATGGACTTGCCCCTATTTATATATCAGAACTTTTAAGTTTTTATTCTCCTCAGAGATCACTTAGATCTTCAGCCCAGCTGTTATTAAATGTCCCAAAATCTCGTTTGAAAACAAAAGGCGACAGGTCTTTTTCAGTCTATGCTCCAAAACTTTGGAACACACTACCCTTAACTATTAGAGCTTCTTCTACACTAAGCCTTTTTAAAGCATCAATTAAAACCTACCTTTTTTCTCAGGCTTACTCATAATTTTGAATTTATTTTTATGCATCTCTTAAATTCCAGGGGTTGTAGTTTCTTGGGATATAGTACGCTATGACCTTTTTTGACTATTATACAATTTTGTTTTTATTATACTTCTAAGTTTTTGGATTGAATATCCCTGGTTTTGTTTTATTTGTGTGTATTTTGCTTTGCTTGTGAAGCACCTTGGTCAACATTTGTGATGTTTAAAGGTGCTATATAAATAAATAAATTTTGACCTTGACCTTGAACAAGTTACAACATATGAAGTGTAAAATCTGATTTTATTTTACAGTTTTGACTTCAAAATTTCATTTAATGTTTTGTATTTGTTTTGATTTTAGGATGGATTTTAATATTTCTAGCAGGGTTATCACAGCAAACTAAAACCATTAAAAAAACAAATATTTTGTTACTTTAAATAACATTAATAACAATAATAACACTAAATTGTTTAGTTTAAATAAAACTAATAAAATGATAAAAACTAAATAAATAAACTTTAAATTAAATAAAAGTTGCCAAGTAAATATTTCTCATCTTCATTTAGTTTAACTTTCAGTTCTTACACTAGAACTGAAATAAAAATGATTAAAAACTATAGAACAACAACAACAAAAAAACTAATCAAAACTAAAAAATGACAAAAACACAGCAAAATTAATAAAACTTTAGCTAAACTTAAAATGAAAATGCAAAATATAAAAAAACTAATTCAAACTATTAATAAAGGAATATAATGATAATGATACTAAAATAACACTGATTCCTAGTTTCTCTGTTTCAACTTTTCCATAAATTTGTCCTATATATTTTTAGAATTATTTATAAAAAATTTAAAGATTTTTAGTTTTTTTTTTACTAATCAACACTTCCTTAACATTCCCTGTCATGTAATTGTTTATCTTTGTGTTGCAAAAGCATGAAGCAGATTTGTATATTTTCGAGAGTAAATGTAGTGTTTGTCTGGCTGCTAATTGGTTCAAGTCAAAAGAGCCCAAAAGAGCATTTGTTCATATCACCAACGCTTAGCATGAGCAATAGTAACAGTAACAGTAATAACACGCTGACCCTGAGATACATTTTGTACATGATCATTTGTCCACTTATTAATTGATTCCATTGGCAGGTCATTGTCCAGCTCCTGTAGATGGGTTTGCACGCGGGCAGCGGCGTGTGTCTGGTTTGGCCCGCGTGATGGATAGCGTTTAGAGATGATATGAGCCGAGAGGTCCGGCTTCGGTCATTAGCGGAGTCACCAAACAGAAGACCTGACACATTATGGCCGTAATAAAGAAAACCTTTATTTTCTTAACTATTGATCTACAATCAAAGCAAATGGCCTGTGCGCTCTCAGAGACGTGCCTTCGGCCTGCTCTCGGCCAATGCAGGACGTGCTCCTGCGCTCGTCAGCCCGCGCAGGACTCAAGCTATGGATCCCCGAGGTATACAGAGGAAAATAGGGCCACCTATCACAGCTGTCCGTGAGCTGGTAATGGCTTTTTTTGGGGAGAAGCAGTAATAGATGTGAGGAGAACAGGGGAAAATGGATACCAGAGGAGGGGAGAGACATTACAGAGTTTTACTGTGCGTTTGGGAGCCATTCCGAAACTCCTCTGTGCCACAGAAATAGTAATCGTCTTAGAATGCTAAATAGGCACCTTGAAAACCCTCATCAAAATCTCAGCGTGGTGCGTTCTCTTTTTCAAATACTACATTTTTCTTTTATCCGTGTTCCTTGTGATTCATATTTTAGCGAGTGCTTTGTTGGGACGAGTGATGCAGTTTTCTGCGGCTCCAGAGATGATACAGAGAGGAAAGGAAAGGAAAAATACAGCGGACTTAACAAAGTGTGATCTGCGTATAGGGTGATCAAATGACCATGATAGGTACTACATGTGCTCTGATGGATGGACTGGGAGTGACATTTAAACGTGGAATGAACAAATCAGTTATCAATTTTACCTACTTTAGCACCTTTGAGAGGGAGTGGCTTGGTCGAAAGCCCCCATGAGTGAACTGTCCAATGGGATTTTTAAGTCATTTGACAAATAGATAAAGAAAAACATTTGGCAAATTGAACATTAAAAAAGCAACTGGATAAACTAACTAATTAACTAGATAAATAAAGTAAGTAAGTGCTAAATGCTTTTCTAAAATGCTTTTTAAAATGATTTTTTTTTTTTCATATACCTGTGTATATGTTTGTGTGTGTGTGTGTGTGTGTGTATGCACATATGCAATGGATGTTTTCAACTTATAATTACAATTTATTCAATCAAATTATAATTATGGTTACTGTTCTTTTAATGGTTCAAATAAATCCATAACCTAGTTAAAGAGAGTTTGGTAACACTTTACTTAAAGCCTTTATGTATAATGCATTATAAAAGTAGTTTTAATGCATTAATTATGCCTTGTAATGCACCTTATAATGCATTGCGCAGTCTCATGAATAACTGTAACCACAGTTAACACATTATAACACTTATCAATTAATTGTTACAGTATGCATTTTAAATTTGGTTCTAATTACGACAAGATAAGTATTGCAATGCACATTATGATTAATTATAATGTATTATAAACTTAATAACCCTTAATGATGCATTATACATAAGGGCTTTAAGTAAAGTGCTACCGAGAGTTCACTCAAAAATAAAAATTCTGCCTTTGTTTACTCACCCCGATGTTGTTTCAAACCTGTAAGATTTACCTGTAAGATATTTTGAAGAATGTTGACGTCCAACAACATTGGACCCCATTGACTTTCACTGTATGAAAAAAAAAAAAAAAAGATGATCCACAGAAGCAAGAAAAATTTGGGTGAGTAAATGATAACTGAATGTTGATTTTTGGGTGAACTACACATTGCCCTCCAGGTAGTTTCATAAAAAGCACAAAACACTGCACTGTCCATATAATCTTTATTTATAGCAATACAAATGCAAATGTAAGTTAAGGCTAATTATTGTGAAAAACTTCCATCCAGATGTCTGGTCACTTTAGGTCTATCATGTCATTCGGGGTCGTGCTGTAGGAGCACCATTAAAATCTCATAATCACAGCACACACAAATGAGGATGGATATTTGTTATACGCTTGTTAAACTCTGACATTTTGTTCCACTCTTTAAGGGTCACTAGACTGAACGTTAGCTTTTTTTATTCGCATGGAAAGATTTGCCGTACTACGTTCTGTTAATGATGCAAACTGTGGCTAATTGTACATTATGATTGTATTACAGTCTGCATCATAGATTTTGTTATAGCTTTTTAAGTTAATTGGCTCGTGATGTATTGAATTGGACAGAACTAGCTGACTGAAACGTAAATGTGGGTTTAGACTGGTTATTGCTTGCTCTTTCAAGAAACCAATACCATCTTAATGGAATGGCCATCGCTGTGTAATTCAGTCGAACATTTCTGGCCTGCTTCTCTGAACACAGACCATGATTTTATAGATTTATCGCTGGTTGTCTTTAACCTTGCAACCTTGTGATAGATAACATTAAACTGCAAAGATTTTACACTATTTGGCGTGAGTACGATTTTTTTAAAACAAATTAATACTTTTAAGAGAGTAAGAGTAAGACAGTGTTACAAAAGATTTTTGATTACATATAAACGCTTAATAATTGAGCAGCAAATCAGCATATTAGAATGATTTCTGAAGGATCGTGTGACACTGAAGACTGGAGTAATGATGCTGAAAATTCAGCATTGCATCACAGGAATAAATTACATTTGACAATATATTACAATAGAAAACAGTTGTTTTAAATTGCAATATTTCCCAATATCACTGTAGTGTAACATTACATTTTGTTTAATGTAATTAAAGCCTTGGACGAGAGGAAAATCATTTCAGAGGAAGAGTAAATTATTACCGTTATTACAAACATTTATTTATTTTTCTTTAGAATAACGTGAACTGAATAAATGTGAACTGTGAACATGTATTAAAAAAGAAATATAGCAGGGATCTCACTGTGATGAAATTACTGTCAATTTATGTACTTTTTATTGCTTTCATTGCATTGCATCATGTATGTTAGCCTGCTTACTGCTGACTTGTGTGTTGCATTATACATGGTGCTGTGTTAAATTTTAACATGCCAAGCGCACAGCAATCACTGCGACTCAACGGTAAGGATCCTTTCTGTCAGTAGTTTATATATTTATTTGTCCTACATACTTTTTCCCTGTCTGCCCCTCAAAAATGTGAAATAAATTATGCAAATGTTTCCTTTACAGGCAACAAAATAGTTTGTAATTTATAATAATAGCTGTAAATGAGTGATGTTTTGCACCACGTATATAACATCAATAAGTGTTAACCCATTTTATTTATCACAGTAAGTCTGTTTGCTGTAACAGCATACAATGCTAAATATTACTGATTTGCTTTCATTGTTTTCAACCCATTTAAGGGTTTCCAGGACACTTGGGACAGTTTTTTTCCTTATAGCTAGATAATATGACACCTGCACAGGGTTGCAGGTGTGGATCTTAAAAAGGTCTTATTAAGGCCTAAAAAGTTCTTAAATAGGAGCAGAACGTCTTAAATTCAAGTTATTCCATGAAAAATTGCATCATCATAATATATACAGTATATATATATATATATATATATATATACATACACACACACACACACACACACACTGAACATACAAAGTCTTTTTTTCTGAGAAACTGAACAGAATTAAGTGACTTTATGCTTAAAACATGAACAGATATGTCAATGGGAATGAAAATGTGTTTTTGCTTTGAATTAAGTTGATTTTTGAGCCCATTGGCAGAGATTTGGTCTTGCTTTAATCATAAACTCACTTCATTTTGATCAATTTCTCAGAAAACAAGACTTTTTATTTTGTGTCTATTTGCTTCTCAAGTAAATATATCTTGATTTAAAAATCTTTAGATGTTTGCACTGGAAAACAAGACCAAAATACTGATGAAGAGCATCGCTTTTGATCAGAAGGTACAGTAAACAGTTATTTCCATATTCTAGTTAAGATTTTTTTTTTTGTAAATAGAATCAAAAATGGAGATCTTTTGGAAGTAGTATTTTCAAACTAATACTAGATATTTACATTTAGAGACCATTTGAAGGTATTGAGTTCCATTCAATATATTGTTTGTACTTGGTCTTAAAAAGTCTTGAATTTACCTTCATAAAACCTGCTGTAAATCAGCAACACTCGCATCGTGTAATTCAGCAGCATCCGGTGAGGTGATGAGTATTCACGTCTTTTGTACAGCGAGGTGTAGCTGTCGTTCTGTTCGACGGCTCATAGATCTGAGTTATAGATGAGGCGCTATAGGTGCATGTGTCTCAGCCCTTCTGTTCTGACTTCTCCAGCCTTCTGTCTGTAATATTCTCCTGCTGTGATGAGATCTGGCCAACATTATGCCACTGGATTTCATCTGTCTTCACTTCTGCTGTGTGATACGAAACACGGATGCCGTCAGTACTGACACTTCACTGCTTCTTTTTGGCAACAGGAATGGCAGAGCTGATCACCAACCCAATTTTATTTTAGATTTTCTTTCATCGTTGTAACATATTTGGCTTCTGAAAATGGCGTATGAATTTTAAGGCTGGTAACAAGAAAAAGAGACATTATAAGTTATATTTTAAAGAGCCTATAACCATTTTGATAGTTTTCTTGCTTTAAAACATGATTGTGCATTAGCTAGGCCAGCCAAGTTTATATAAATAATGATGGTGATAAATGACAATAAATAACAAAATGCAACACCAAATGCTTTAGACATAAAGGTTTTGATAACTACGTACTAGCTTACTTTAAAAGCCTCTAGACATGTGCTGATCCTGTGAAATGACTGCTTTCAGTAACTGTAGGGATGTGGGTCTGCTTCTGTTTCTGTCTGTTACTGTAATTTCTCATTTACCTTCAGTACCAGAGCTGAAGGACCTGGACCAGTTTGCAGCACAAACCTTAAGTTAGTTTAGAAGGGTTTTTCCTTAAGGGGTTTGTTGTAACCAGCTGAAGCATTCACCTCAGTGAACTCTGTGAAATAAAGTGTTCGCTTAGCATTAATGACTTTCTCAGAGCTGTGTTTGTTGTTGTGTGCATTAGCAGGTAAATCTAGCCTCTCCTGTGTGTCCTGAGCTCAGCCGGACTGATTTGATTTCATCTGAAGGGTTTGCAGCGCGGAGAGAACATTCAGGCTCCACTGACGCTGGTGTCTGTGTGTGTCTGTCTGTGTGTGTGTGTGTGTTTGGGGTTGGATTTGCAATCCTGTCAACAGTTGAACTATAGGTATATTTTGTTATTCCAAAACAGAAAAAGAAACGGGTATGTTTTATTTACATTATAAAACAGATAGTTCTGCTTCTGACTCTGATTGGATGAGCTGCTTAAAGGCCAGATATACTTTTATGCAACTCAGAACACATCAGTAACCATATAACAATCACCCACAACCACCTAGCAACGCCCTAGCAGCATCCTAGAAACCACCCACAATACCTCACAACCACTTAACAATGCCATAGAAATCAGCCGTAACACCCTCTCAAAAAATGTAACAACGCCCTAAAAGTCACTCACAGCATCCTAGCAACACCCTAAAAACCACCTACAACACCTCACTACCACTTAACAGTGCCCTAGAAATCACTTACATCATCTTAGCAACACTCTAGAATCCACCCAAAACACTCTAGAAACCACTTAATAACAAAGAAACCACCCACAAACCCCTAGCAACCACCTAGCAATACCCTAGAAACCACCTACAGCATCCTTACAACCACTTAACAATGCCCTAGAAACCATTCACATCATCCTAGCAACAACCTAGAAACTACTTAACAATAACCTAGAAACCACCCACAAACCCCTAGCAACCACCTAGCAATGCCCTAGAAACCACCTACAACATCCTTACAGCCACTTAACAATGCACTAGAAACCACTCATATCATCTTAGCAACACCCTAGAAACCACTCAACAATAACCTAGAAACCACCCACAAACCCCTAGCAGCCACCTAGCAATGCCCTAGAAACCACTCACATCATCCTAGCAACACCCTCAAATTTACCCATAACACCCTCGCAAAATAATGTAACAAACCCTAGAAATCACACACAGCATCCTAGCAATGCCCAAGAAACCATCCACAACACTTCACAACCACTTAACAACACCCTAGAAATTACTCCCTGCATCCTAGCAACACCCTAGAAACCACCCACAACACCTCATAAGTCACCTTTATTTATATAGCACTTTTAACAATACAGATTGTGTCAAAGCACTTAACAGTATCAAATTGGAGGACAGAGTGTCAGTAATGTATAATAATAAGAGTAAACACTCAATTTTCAGTTAAGGGCATTTCATTATTGAATTCAGAGATGTCATTGTCTAGCTCAGTTTAGTTTAAATAGTATCTGTGAAATCAAATTGACCATAATTGCTAGAAATTAAGTGTCCCCAACTGAGCAAGCCAGAGGCGACAGCGGCAAGGAACCAAAACTCCCTCTGTGACAGAATGGAGAAAAAAACCTTGGGAGAAACCAGGCTCAGTCGGGGGGCCAGTTCTCCTCTGGCCAGGATATTATTGTTTATTTATTGTTTACTTATTGTTTTAATTAAAATTTTAAATGTATAAATGTATTATATTTCTATTTTTATATTGTTGCAATTTCTAACAATAATAGTATTATGTAGTTAGGTATTTTAGTCGAGGTCTTCACTGGGGATATGTCCCCGGGGCTCACCCAGGTGTCCGGCACAACCACCTAACAGTGCCCTAGAAAACACTCACAGCATTCTTGCAACTACAGTACTTAACAACACTCTAGAAACCACTCACAGTGTCCTAGCAACACCCAAGATACCACCCTCAACATCCTCACAACTTCTTAGCAACACCCTCGAAATAACTCACAGTGTTCGAGCAACACCCTAGAAACCTCCCACAACAGTCCAGCATCATAACGGTGATTGTATATGAGCTCGCACTCGTAAGATGTAAAAATATAATTCCTAATACAAATGATTGTAGTATTTGTCAAATAATGTAGCTGTCACAGTTCTCCATGTCGCAGCACTGATAACTGTAGGAAAATCGCCACTCCACATGGCCACTGTATTTAGTGATATTCAGTGAGTGCGTGTGTTAGCGCTGTTCGCTTGATGCTAAAGTTAACTTTATCATGCCTTTCTCTCCACCTGTCATGTCAAAAGTGTGTTGATATGGGTTAAACGGGGTAGTGCTTTCATTTAGCTGCAACACACACAAACACACACACACACGCACGCTCTGCTGCGGCTACATTCACTGACGTTCTCTGTCATCGCTTTTAAAAACAAACAAATATAAAAAGCCCTCGTGTTCGCGCTGGTCCCATCTGACTGCTCTCTGAGCAAACAAAACACACCCGACATGAAGAAGGTGTAAACTACCACTCCACCTGTGAGACGCTTCTGTTTGTAGGGCAACTTAGCATATTAGAAAAATATAACCTGGGGATAGAACAAAGTCTGTTTATCTGTTCAAGGAAAAAAGAGAGGAGGGGGGGGTTAGTAGCAAAGAGGGAAAAGGGTTTGTACATTCAGGCTTTCGCAATCCTCCGTTTGAGTCCTGCTGAGAAATAAAGGGGCATATTTGTTTGGGCTCTCAGTTGTGTCAATGTTTAAGCCTATTTACAGCTTTTAATCGGCTTAGAGCTTCCCCCTCATCTCTCTCTCTCTCTCTCTCTCTCTCTCTCTCTCAGAGAGAATATGAAAAAACAACAAAGCATTTCTTGAAAATGTTTTGTGCATTTGCAGTATTGCTCGAGTAACAATAAAATAGAGTACTGCTGCGGACGATCTACTTTCCAGGTTTAATTTGTGTTTAACAGTGTGATTTTGTACAGATCATTCATTCAGCTCCATTCATCTCCAGATCTGTGAAATATATTGTTTTCTAGCCCGTTCTCACAGGAGGAGCCTTGTTTCAGAAGATTTCACAAAGCCTCTGATGTCTTTGGATTTTAGCATGTGTTTTGATGCTTTGAGATTGAAATAGTTTCAAAAGATAAATGCTGAAATATTTAGTGGTGTTTGCTGAGTCAAGCATTTCTGTTATTGCTCATACTTTACATGAGTGTTTTGAACCATCGCCTCAGACTGAGTATAAATGTGGAGCTTTGTTGTAAACCACACAGTCGAATATAATACACAAAGAATCATAATGCATGTGTGCACAAAGAAAGTGAAAATATAATATGTGCATTAACTATAATTTTGTGTGAAAAATGCAACCAAATCATATGAAAATACATATCAGGCTTTCTTGGACTCACGTCAAGTGTCCCAGACCCACAGCCCATAAGGAAAAAAATATATTTTCAAAAAAAAAATTATACACATATATATATATATATATAATATACTGTATATGAATGAATTAATATATGAATGAATTAATATAATCTTACAGTATAAGATTGGAAATATATTTTATTGCCCCTAAAATATATTTTTAAATATATTTTAGCATGCTTTAAAAAATATTTTGGTGTGCTCCAAATACACTTTTGTATGCTCCAAAAATGCTCTAAAACAGTATTGTTAGAAAATATATTTATGTAAATATATTTCTACCAACATTGTTTTGAGCATTTTGTTATATATATTTTTAACACATATTTTAAAATACATATATTTTAATAAATATATACTGTAGATTGGTAGGATTTGAAATGTATTAAAATACATTTTGAAATATTTTGATATAAGAAGGTTGAAACTAAATATATTTTCAATTTCAAAAATATACATTATTGAGCTTCACTCAACATATACTTGAGCTTCACTTAACATATATTTAGCGTATATTTAAAATATATTTTGGTCAGTTTTTCAGCACATGGCATGTAACCAATGAATATGAATGCTTGAGGAGTCTCTCAGTGGTTTGCAGGTAAAACACGTGAAGTGGTGTGAATTTGATCCTGAGATCCTGTGTAACTCTGAAGGGCACACATCCATTGTGAGCGACCAGCACCTGGTCCATTATCCTCCTACAGGAATCATTAGTTTCCAAGCAGGCAGTAACACAGACTCCTATGTTGAGTTCAGGACCCTAGGCAGCTCATGGGAAAGTTGCCGTGGCTCCCGGAGCAGCAGATGTCTTTGGAGAGGTGAGGAGATGTCTGCCAGATGGCCGTGCAGATGTTTCCAGGTTGAGTTTTCACTGACCTTCACAAAGATGTCTCACAGAGTCGACACAGAGCTACCGAAGGGACATTTTACTGCTCGGAGGTTGGTCATTAGATGGCTCAGGAGACTTAATGGAGCTCTCAGTAGTGTTTTATTTATCATAGTTTCCTCAAAATTACATTTGTTGTCTTACAGTAAGAGTGTGGAGCTATAAAATGAATGTGGTTAGCAGCTCAGATCATTTGGTGAGAAATGTTTTATCTGAGTTCATTGAGATCTTTGACTTTTAATTGAGACTTTGGTGTCTTGGCAATTGAAGTCATTTTGTCACAAGTACTCCAGTGTTAATTTTGACAGGCATTTTTGATTTAGTCTTAGTCTTTATCTTGAAACGAAAATGCTTAATAGACTTAGTCACATTTTAGTAATTTAAGACTTTCATAGTTTTAGTCGACGAAAAGTCATTGCATTTTTGTCAACTTTTAGTCGTTACTTTTAGTCAAACTGCAGTTAATTTTGGTTGCTATTTTATATGTAGTCTTCAAACAAAAATAGTCATTAATTCTTCTCTCTTTAGACCAAATCAATTAAGCTTATGCCAAATCTGAATCAAGGATTAAATTTGGAAAAACTGGAATAAATTATGACAATTTTCATTTTTGGGTAGAGATACAAATTTTTCAGATACAGTAGGTTTACTTAACATGTATACATTTATTTAACATCTTTTGTTGTTAACATTAATGACACAGATAGATATTCAATTAGGAATGCTGTCCCTTTAAGACGGAAGGCATGCATGTAATACTGAAACACATTCAGTTTTCAGCCACCTGTTTACGTTCACTTAAGCCATAACCGACTGTATTTACTGTACGTGAGATACTCTACACGATAGACATTTGGACTGCTGTGTGTATATTTGAAGAAGTGGAGCGTGTGCGAGAAAGAGTGCTTCTATCAGCGTGCTTCTGCCTATCCCGCCTTCACTAACTTTACAACGAATTGTGCCTCCCGGGAAAAACGGAACGTCTGGTCACCCTATCCCTAACCCTCTTTCTTAAATGCTAGTTTGCATTTTGGTAGCCTATCCGTCCACTGCGGCTGCCACACTGAGACTAGATACGCAAGCGCCCCTCATCTGATTGCAATCCAATGACAGGGACGCACATTTTGAAAAGTTAACTTAGCCTATAGGATCTATTTTGCATGTCTGGTAGTTTTCAAATAACATTCTAGTCCTTTCTCGTCTTGTTAACAGAGACGCAGCATAAATTTCATCATAGTTTTTATCATCAGATATTAGTTTTAGCTCGTCAATGTCTTGTCTTAGTCACAGAAAACATGTTCGTCAACATTTCATTGATGAAATTAACATTGAAGTACTCTCCATTTCTTTAGGGATAAAGCATTTTAAGAAGAAACAAATGAGGGCATAATAGTACAAATACAGTGCCCTCCAAAAGTATTGAAACAGTGAAGACAAAATTGCTCTGTTGGCTGTGGAGTCAAGACATTTACAAATATGATTAAAAGATGAATATGAGACAAAACTACAGAATGTCACATTTTATTATTGGGTGATTCAACACAGATGTTTTACCAGCTAAGAAGTTCAGCACTTTTAGAGTTTCATCCCTCTATCTGATGTGAGCATAAGTATTGGAACAGTTGCTTCACAGGTCTTTCTAAGTGATCAGCTGTGTCCAGTTGCATTCATTCTTCAGATATTAAAAGCAGGGAATGTGTTATATCAGTTATATCCATTACTTTTGCATTCTGAATCTTGCATTCGATGATGACACACGCAAACCAGGATGAAGACGAGGGAGCTGACTTTGAGAGAAAAGCAAGTAATTTGGATGCTAAAAGAAAACAGGAAGTCAATTAGAGCTATAGCAAAAACAAAGGGCATGGAGAAATCAAGAGTTTGGAAACCACCAGCGACACCAGCAACCAACAACGACCTGATCGGCTGAGAAAACAACAGTAGTTCATGACAGACAAATCATACAATCTGTGAAAATGAACCCTAAAAGACATGTTTGTAAAATCACCAACAACTTCCAGAAAGCTGGGGTGATGCTCTGACAATCTACTGTCCTCAAGAGACTTTGACACAGAATTACAGATGCTACACAGCAAGATGCAAACCTCTGACCAGCACCAAAAATAGAAAGGCAAGATTAGAGTTCGCAAAAAAAGCACAAAGGTGAGCCAGAAGAGTTTTGAAACTGTGTTTATGGACCGACGAGACAAAGATGAACCTTTATCTAAGTGATGGAAAAGCAAAAATGTGGAGAAAAAAAGGGAACTGGAATGATCCCAAGCATACAGCCTCGTCTGTAAAGCATGGTGGAGGTGGTGTCATGGCTTGGGCATGCATAGCTGTCTCTGGAACAGGCCTTCTCAACTTTACTGATGACTTAATGTATGATGACAGTAGCAGAATTAATTTGGAAGGGTACAAAACCATCTTGCCTACCAATATTCAAGAAAATGCCACCAGATTCATTGGGAAGTGCTTCATATTGCATCAGGACAATGACTCAAAACACCCTGCCAGTTCAGTCAAGGAATTTATAAGGGCAAAGACATGGAAAGTCTTAGATTGCCCAAGTCAATCTCCAGATTTAAATCCAATTGAACATGAATTTCACCAGCTGGAGAGGAGAGTAAAGGCAGAAACTCCCCAAAACAAGCAACAATCGGAATTGGCTGCATTAAAAGCTGGGAAAAGTCTTTCAAAGGATGAGACCAAGAGTCTGGTGATGTCTATGAGTCACAGACTCACTGCTGTGATTGTGCGCAAGGGATCTGCAACTAAATAATGGCTTTTAATCTTTTATATCTGCCTTATGTTCATCTGTCCCAATACTTATGCTCACATCAATGAGTGGGATGAACTCTAAAAGTGCTGTTATTTTTATTTGGTTAAACATGTATGTGTTGAAACGGCTAATAATAAAATGCGACATTCTGTAGTTTTGCCTCATATTCATCTTTTAATCATATTTGCAAATGTCTTGACTCCACAGCCAACAGAGCAATTTTGTCTTTACTGTTCCAATACTTATGGAGGGCACTGTACCTGTCAGTTTATATTTAAAGTAATAGTTCATCTAAAAATGAGAACTGTCATTATTTACAGTTCTCAAAATCCCAAAAAACAGCAAATAGCAAAAAGCTACTGAAAATCTTCAATGATTAACATCCAAAATAAAGTGAGTCATTGAAGTCAGTCTTCAGTGTCACATGATCCTTCAGAAGTCATTCTAATATGCTGATTTGCTGCTTGAGAAACATTTCAGATTATTATCAGTTTTGAAAACAGTTGTGCTGCCCAATATTTTTTTCTTTCAGGATTCTTTGATGAATAGAAAGTTCAAAAGAACAGCATTTATTTGAAACATTATAAATGTCTTTCCTGTCACTTTTGATTAATTTAATGTGTCACTGTGTGAAGAATAGCTGTGTGAAAATTTCTTCTTGATGTTCCACAGGAAAAAAAACAAACACATGCTCATAGTTTGCACAAATGTGATAAATAATGGCAAAATGTTCATTCTCAGGTGAACTGTCCCTTTTAGTCTAAACCGACATCTTTTTTCAGAGACTCTTTCTGTCTAGTATGGCGAATCAGTCCCAAAGCCCGTCTTCATTACCTTACATAACTCCTAAAATACTTAAATATAAAACAACACGCTGAAATGACTCCGAGGTTTAGCTCACCGTCGTCTCAGATCTCTCGCCTGAAAAGCACTTCTGTTGTAAGTATGTCACCACAATCCCGTGCGGTATTAGAACAGGCCTGTGTGCTTCAAAAGCCACCAAGATGAAAGACAGAGGTGGAGAGGAGCTGATGAGAATACACGGAGTGGAATCACTGGCTAATTAACTTTTTGCTGCAATGAATCCTTTGAACTGTCATTGATGTCTAGACGCTTATGTAACGACCTCTCCTCTTCCTCCCGCTACAGATATGCCGCGACGGCTCGCTCGACATTAGCGCAGAGCATTAACAACCCGCACAAACTGGGCCAGGAAACTGTGCTGTGTGTGTTTCTCATGCATTTGTGTGCACACACACTCACTGGACGGTCCCTTGTTGGATGACGTTCGTGACGCCCTAGAATCTGTGAGCTGATGCGGTGAAATTAATGCAATTAAACAGTTCAGCCGTGAACAGCATCTCCAGGAATTATGGGTGTGTTTGGGTTTATATGTGAGCTGTGTTAATAAGAAAATACAACAAAGCAAGCAAGCTGCAGTGTATGGACTGAAGAATGAGCAGTGGTAGCACTAGTAGTGTTTTAATACTAATAATACTGATAATGACAATCGAAAAAATGATAAGGAGAAAACAAGCGATGTGAAGTCGTAATGTGGCCAGAAAGAAATATTTGATGTGGTAATTTATTGCTGTAATACTAGTAAAAGTAAATTAAGTAATGATGGATGAAAAAAGAAATAATTTGTTGTACAGTAATTTAATCTAGTAGTACTGGTAATAGTTTTTGTAGGAAAAGTAATGGTAGTAGTAATTATATTATATTATATTATATTTAGTGCTGTCAATCGATTAAAAATTTAACTAATTAATCGCACATTTTTTCTGAAATTAATCGCGATTAATCGTGATTAATCCCACCTAACATTAAAGTTTTTAAATATACTTTTGTATTGCTATAATTTCACATTCAGTCTTCAAATTAATGTACAAACAACATATAGACAGTATATTTTTAATATTTGTTTAACGGTATCTTTTTTTTTTATGAATGAAGGCCATACCAATACTATTAATGTCTCTATAAACTTGTTTTTTTCCCCTAGTATTTAACTATTGGCTATAGCCATTCAACATTACAATATAATTGAGAGCTATCAATTTGAACAATTATTAGACTTTTAAAAATAACTTCTAAATTAAATGAACTTAAAACAATCTTCACTTAAACCCCTTGTAATAAATGTCATATTTAGCTACCTGTGCCCTTCAGCAGAAATATACAGAAATTGAATAAAGTTATCAAACATTAAATTCTAAATTAAATATATAAGAACCCCTTAAAGCTATAAAAGTTATGTATATTCTCTTTTTTCTTTTGTTCTTTGATTAACGGACATTACAGCAGCTGGTTATTAGGTTATTTGCCTGCTATTTCTTTAAGAGCTGCTGCTGCTGAATGTGATGCAGATCTGACAAGCATCGTATTTTCTCAAAACTCTTTACCTTTTCTGACACACTTCAGGTCTTAAAGTCTCTACTAATGAGCTGACGAGTTGAATTGGGTGTGTAAGATGGGGAAGACAGTGCTGGGCTGCTCCAGGACAGTTTTGAGAACCATTTCAGAGACATGTTCTTAAATGTGATTCATATACAGGTGCATCTCAATAAATTAGAATGTCGTGAAAAAGTTTTTTTCTTGTAAGTTATTTCAAAAAGTGAAATTTTCATGTATTTTAGATTCATTGCATGTAAAGTAAAACATTTCAAAAGTTTTTTTTTGCTTTAATTTTGATAATTAGAGCTTACAGTTCATGAAAGTCAAAAATCAGTTTCTCAAAATATTAGAATATTTACATTTGAGTTTAAATTAATGACCATCCCTACAGTATAAATAATGGAGAAGACTGCTGACTTGGCAATGATCCAGAAGACGAACATTGACGCCCTCCACAAAGAGGGCAAGTCACAGAGGGTCATTACTGAAA
>JAFVLL020008942.1:0-14266 GCA_021397915.2 Tor tambroides
TCACAGACTTGAAATGGGTGTGTCAGACAAAGGAGACATGCAAAATGTGCAGTGTTGGGGGTCCTCCAGGAATGTGGTTGAGAACCACTGCTCTAGCGAAGCTCATGGGCACTCCAGCTAGAGATTGTGACAATTAGCGGCCGTTTCTATGGGCCGCTATACATAAGCCGTCCTCCACATCGGAACCTCCACGAACACTCGAGAGCAAGTTGCCAGTGCATATAATGCAACTGTAGTTATATGCATGTATGAATATCTATATCTTCAGTAGACTTCAGAAGATGCTTTTACTAAACTAACATAATACAACAAGATAAAGTCATTAGCTAACAAGGCGTTTAAAAGGTATTTTAGTTTAAAAACCTGTAATATTGAGTTAAGTCATATTAAAAACACAAACCAACACATTCTTACCTGTGAAAGTTTATCCAGTTTCTTCAGATATTTAAATTTATGCAGTTTTTACAGTTAAATGCTGTGCAATGTTGTTGCATCTTGAAACTCATTGATTTTTATTGTGAATGATGACATATAGACCGCTCCACGATAGTGGATGCATCGACGTGTCTGGAGCAGTCGAATGTGGCATCTGCCTATACATATCTATGGTTTCCCCGGCCGGCAATCACAAATCATAACAAACTGGCAAGTAGCAGAATAATTACTCAAAGTACCAAAGTAGGCCTACCAAAACACAAAAACAAACAAACTGAAAAATAAACTAGTCAGTTCAAAGCAAGAACAACATTAACACACACAAAAAAATTATAATAAAAAAAAATAAGGCGCAACCAAGGAGTCATAAATCACATAAACCACACGTGACCAAATAAAAGACTCCGCTCCGTTCTCCTTTCTAACCTCTCTTTGCTTCTGGTTGGCATTGACCTTTTATCTTCCACCTGTAGCGCACATCCTCACGATAGCAATGACAGACAACCACCTCAGGTAATAGCGTCATCCTAAGAGGTGATGGAGGAGTAAGAAAATGAAAGCAAAACAGCACAATGCACCATCCCTGCTGGGCACGTAACAGTGCCATAACAGTGGTTTAACAACAAATAAAACCAAAAAAACGTGGTTAATATAGCTACACAATGGTAACCACATGTTAACCATGGTTTTGCTATACTAACCTATACTAAAATGGTAATCAGTCCGCCTCTTTACTTTGCCGTTAATCTCAATGCAAACCCTGTCCTATATACTTTAATTTTAAGTGTATTACTGTTAGTGCTGTCAAACGATTAATTGCGATTAATCGCATCTAAAATAGTTTGTGTTTACACATTTTATGTGTATACTGTGCATATTTATTATGAATATATGAATACAAACACATGCATATATATATTTAAGAAAAATGTTATGTTTATATATTAAATATATTTATATATAATATAAAATATAAGAATATAAATATATAAATGTATATACATGTAAATATTTTCAAAATATATACTGTATGTGTGTGTATTTATATACACATAATAAATATACACAGTACACACACATATATTCTGTAAACAAAAACTTTTATTTTGGATGCGATTAAGTGCGATTAATCGTTTGACATCACTAATTACTGTAAATGCTAGTCGATTGAGCTTAACTTCTTTTTAATTCCCCAAAGTCTCTCCACTCTCAGAGCAGTCAAAACCACTTTGACCTCTATGGCCTCCCATAATTCCCTTTTATCCCACTGGTCTCATTCAATCTGAAGAAAACAGCTTTTCCCAGGCTCTGTCTCTGTCTGTGTGTGTGTGTGTGTGTGTGTGTGTGTGTGTGTGAGCGTGTGTGAGCGTGTGTGTGTGTGTGTGAGCATGCCAAATCCCCTGCAGCTCCTCTGGTTCTGCCCAGGCTTCGTTTAAAAAAAAAAAACTACTTGACAAAACTACCTGCCTCTGAATGAATAATTGTGAGATTTTGAATGGGCCTTCCCTGGAGGATTAGTTTGATGTGGAAAGTACCCATGGTTCCTCACTTTGAGCTTTAACAACTCTGTATTCATGTTTTTTCCCCTATGGCCACAAGGGGTTGGAGAAGACCGACAGCTCAGCAAATGCAAAGAACCAAGCAGAAGACACTAGTTGCAATGCAAAGCCACAAAGAGAGCATATAAGTGGGAAAAGGACAGTTTCCACCAGGTAACAGTCAGCTAGTTTGTTTAGAGTTGAAGGGTTAGTTAAGCCAAAAATTAAAATCAGTTTTTTGTCCATACAATAAAAGTCAGTGAGGTCCAGTGTTGTTTTTGTTCCTCTTTGACTTTTAGTGTATGGACTTCCACTGAACAAAAGAAAATGCAGATAGGTTTGGAATGACATCTCTTTCATTTGCATGTAGTGCCTTCTGATGTGATTAACACAACTTTATTTTTTGGACTTTATAATCCTCTTTGTTGGTTTAGTTTTGATGTGTTTCCTGCCAGGATGGCAGTGAGTCATAGCAGATGAATGCAAAATGCCTGTTTGATAGATAAGCATCTCTGTGAAGCCTGCTGACTCTCTCTCTCTCTCTCTGTCTCCCTCTCTCTGTGTGTGTGTGTGTGTGTGTGTGTCTGTCTGTGTGTGTCTGTGTGTCTGTGTGTGTGTCTGTGTGTGTTTATTTTGAATTAATGTCTGTCTTCATACTTTAATGATAAGCTTTCCAAAAGGTAAACCAGTAGCTCAACTATGACATGTGTCTGAGGTTATTATGCATGTATGTGTGGGTGGCACGCTTGCATATTTCTAGAACGTTGTGAGGCTGAAATATTAAAGATCGGAGGTCTGCTTCTTATTACACTAAAGAACCAACCTCTACTACCTATCACTGGATATCTGCGTCATGACCAAGCCCTCCATATCATTACCTCCTTGATCCCTGTCTGGACTGTGTGAATGTCTCTTGGAGTTTCAGACCATGGGATTATGGGAGGGAGAATTTAAGTAAAGCTGCTGTTCTAAAGTTTGGTTTAGGGATTTGATAGTGTGTTACTTTACAAAAGACAGAGATCTGCTATAAATTTGGCTTGTTGTAACTTAAGACTCAACACTTCTGGATTCCATCTCATCTGGCTCCATTCTCGCAGCAGGGGTCTGGTATATGGTGTGTGTGTGTGTGTGGTGTCTGATGTGGTGTAGATCTACAATATCCAGGTCCTATGCACTTTTTTTGGCTGCATAGGCTTTGTGTGTGTGTGTTTGTGGTAGATGTTTCTAGTTCACTGGCACATAGTTTGCTGCAAGCTGCAGTTTTCAGATATTAACTGTTCACTTTTATCTTCTGGGTGTAGCCTGACAGCCCTGGGTCAAAGGTTTTGGATTCACACAGATTACTTTAAAGTGAGGGTGTAAAACCGGGGCCTCAAACTCAAATTACACTAGCCAGGCACTGTTCTGAAAGTCTTTTTACAAACATGAATTTTAGCTATAAACATTTATTGCCACGGTTATTGATGCATGGTCAGACAGTTATTTAAATATATAAGGGCTAAAATTGCATGTTGTCAATATGATTTGTGTATTTTGTTAGCTAGAGTGAGGTAATATTGTAGATTATATGTTCTGTTTGTGTATGTGTGTGAGTCGAGAGTTGAATCTGTGGAATTTGGACCGAATGCTCTTTTTTTGCTTTCAGTCTTTGGCGGTGTTCATTGCTATGACTCACCTTAATATGTGTAAATATTCACAATTAATTCAATATTCACAACTTTATGGAAAGCAGGGCGATTCCTCATACAGAATTACAAATCAGAGTGGCTGTTTTCACTTGTTCATTTGACACTGTTAATAACACATACTCAGCATTTTAAATGAAAAAAATAAAAATAAAATCATGTATCGAAAAATAAATTTCACTGTAAAATGTGATTCCTATCAAAAACATATCTCCACTATGCAGTTATTCCTCATCAGATGAAGATGAGAAAAGTTCTGAAGAAAGAAAGTCTCTCAGAGAGGATGAAAAGAGATCCTGCTTTCAGTCCGTCACTGCAGGAGAGAAGGATGTGAGAAACAAGGATGATGAGAATGTGATAGAAAAAATGGTAAGCAGTCACGCTGCACAGCCTAAATGAAGATGGGTTAGATTAGTTTACTCTTACTGTTTTTCTTTTTTCTGACAGCTATGTGCTTTTATGACAGCTCCTCATTAATCAGCATCTTTTTGCAATGTCTTCATGTGATCTGCAGTGGCTCCATACATCCTCTCACACCCCTCATGAGTCTTCACTGTCTTGCCCCTCTCTCTCTCTCTGGGTCACTTTGTCTCAGTGTTCCTTCCTCGCTGAGGGGTGTGTGTGGTTGTGCTGCTGTTAGACCACCAACCATGTTTTTTATTCTTTCACTCACACTGTGACCAGTCTTTTATCAGTCTTTTTATCTTCCTCTCTTTCTCCTACTGGTAGACAGAAACTTTGGGCACATATATTAAAGGGTTAGTTCACCCAAAAATGAAAATTAGTCCATGTTTTACTCATCCTCAAGGCATCCTAGGTGTATATGACTTTCTTCTTTCAGATTAATTAAATCGGAATTATATTCAAAATTGTCCTGGCTCTTTCAAGCTCTATAATGACGTGGGAGGTAGTGTTCAACAGTGCAAATGTAGTCAAATAAAGCGCACGCATTCATATTAAAACATGCATCACACGGCTCCGGGGGGTGAATAAAGGCCTCCTGTAGCGAATCGATGCATTTTTTTTATTAAAAAAAAAAATCCATGTGGAAATTAGTTAGAAATTCTTAGAAAATCTGTTTATTTTGAAGCAGTAATGCTGTTTAATTAAAAAAATTCCTGTTTTAATGCTCATTGTCACAAGTCATGAGTCTTTAAATTGAATGAGTCGTTAGGAAACAAAGCATTTAAGAAATTTGCACAAAATTTGCACTTAAAGGGTTAGTTCACCCAAAAATTAAAATTCTGTCATTAATTACTCACCCTCATGTCGTTCTAAACCCGTGAGATCTACGTTCATCTTCAGAACACAAATTAAGATGTTTTTGATGGAATCTGAGAGCTCTCAGACCCGCCATAGACAGCAAGGGTCCTTACATGATCAAGGTCCAGAAACGTAGCAAGGAGATTGGTAAAAATAATCCATGTGACATCAGGGGTTCAACCGTAATTTTACAAAGCTACGAGAATACTTTTTGTATGCAAAGAAAACAAAAATAATAACTTTATTCAACAGTTCATCTCCTCTACGCCATTTTGGAGAATATCCGCTGAAAGGAAAACTGTGTAAGCTCTTCTGTGTAAGCCGCACCGCGCGGATATGTCTTCTACATATATTTACGCTTTAATTTGAATGAAATAGCACATCTGGGTATGTGGCTAACACAGAGAGCGTACGCAGTTTCCGTCCAGAGGATATTCTCCAAAATGGCGCTAGGGTGACGTGGAGGAGACGAATTTGAATAAAGTTGTTTGTTTTTTTTCTTTTGCACACAAAAACTATTCTCGTAGCTTCGTAAAATTACGGTTGGACCCCTGATGTCACATGGATTATTTTACCGATCTCCTTGCTACGTTTCTGGACCTTGATCATGTAAGGACCCTTGCTGTCTATGGAGGGTCTGAGAGCTCTCAGATTTTGTAAAAAATGTCTTAATTTGTGTTCCAAAGATGAACGGAGGTCTTACAGGTTTGGAACAACATGAGGGTGAGTAATTAATGACAGAATTTTTATTTTTGGGTGAACTATCCCTTTAAGGGGTTCGTATAAGATGGTGTGAAACTGTATCCATTCAAGATCTCAAACTACTTCTCCAACTCATTCTCAATGTATTTTCTGGCATTGTGTATTCTAGGTTACACAGAATGAGCAGAAAGTGAGAAAGAGGCAGTGTTCTGTGGGCACAGAGGAGCCCAAAGCCACCACGCCAGTTCTGCAGAGACAGGACTCAGGTCAGCGCAGCATCAAAGGCATCCTGAAGAAGAGTCACTCAACTAGTTTGGACACAGAACCCACTGAGTTGGAGCAGATCACATCTCCTGTCATCAAAACCTGTAAAGATCTTACTGTTGTTGATGGAAAGATGGGAAAGGATGAAGAGGTTAAAGATGATGACGAGGATAGAGAGAAGAGGAGACTTCAGAGAGAGGAAAGCAGCTCGAGTGAGACTCCTCGTACTCCTTCCCCAGATTCTGTGGACAAAATCCCCTCCAACTCCCAATCTGTAGAAGGGGAGGAGCTAGACAGCAGCCTGGATGAGGGCATGAGCTCCTCCCTTAAAGAAAGGTATGGTGGGAGTAGTCTTTATATTGTTCATGATTTTGATTGACAGCTGTGGTAGCTATTTTTGTGTGGGCTCATTCATTCCCTGAGAATCAATATAAGTTGCTTTCGATGAAAGTGTCTGCCAAATGTATTCATGTAAATGTCAAGGATGATGCCAATTCTTTGTTAAAAGTCTTATAATTGGTTTATTATGGCTTTTTACATCAATAAATCATTTGACTGTGTGACTACAAGAGTAAAAACACGTTTTATGAATGTAATGGTAGGACTGATTTATACACTGTTGTTTTGTGTTTGCAAATTTATTTAAAATGAACAATTTTTTTTTTTTTAATTTTCGTGTTTGTTTGAATTATTTTAAAATGCTATGCTTAAAAAGTGTGAATGTTGGTCTGAAGATATTTTAAGTAGAAAGTATGAATATCAGTAAATATATATCAGTTAAACTGATGATCAGTCTATCTATACTGGGTTTGAACCCACATCTCCTGCATTTGCACCAACTTCTAAACCACACCTCTGACACTGTTTTTAACCTTCATTTTCTTAAAATTACCCAGCTTTGAATGAACCCACAGAAGTCCATTAATTGGATGTTTGTTATATCGTTGACACAGTCTAAACACAGAAGCTGCTTAGTTGTAAAGTTCACTCTCTATGTCTGTAATGTGTCTATAATACTTAGCATCTTTGTTTGTCAGGCTGGAAGAGTTGATGAGTGGTGAAGATGACTGGTGGGGCAAGCTGAAGAAGAATAAACTCACCAATGTGGTCCAGACACCCCTGGCTGACCGTTACGTTCAGCTGCAGGAAAGTGAGAAAGCCTGGAGGAAGAAGGTACCCACACACTCTCTGAAACAGCTTGCACTTCCTCTGTCGGTAGCTGAGAAAAATGGGCTGAATTTACCTATTGAAACTTTTCACAGTACTCAACACTTTTGCTGTTGTGTGCAGTTTGGGGTTCATGCATTGTCTGTGTTGGTTGGCTGTAGGGTAGAGACAGCATAAAACAATATACTGAAGAAGAAGCTCTCTCAATGTGAGGATCTGCTAGTGGGATGGTAAATCCACTGGGAAGGGTGGGGGAGGAAGAGTTAGTTTCCAGTGCTGAATCAGCAAGTTCCTCTGCTGAGCTGTCCTGCTGAGAAGGGGGTGTGAGCACAGGAGGAGGATTTCCACTCAGCTTTACCAATTCCTAAAATCTAACCAGCATATCCAGTTACATGCATTCACAGATCAAACATTTATTCCCACACAAAAACACGGAGTAGTGTGTTTTAAAGATTTTAAAGGTGTGGTTGACTTACTTTCTTCTGAAGAACTCAAAAAAGATAATTAGTAAATGTCTGGTGTGGTGAATTCAATAAAATGGTAGTATATCATGACTTTAACACATCAGCAAAAATGCACACTTTCAGTCTTACAGGCTTACAATGGCTGCTGCATGCTCATGTCGGTTAAGTCATTAACGTGTCATTTTAGGAGTCACATTTTCACCGTCTATGAAGCACTAGATCTTTGTAGCCTCTGTGCTCCCTTGATGCACACTTCTGCCGAGTGGGCTTGGGGTGCCATTTGTGAATGTTCACAAGAATGTTTGCCAGAAATGTTCACCTGCTGCTTTTTTTTTTTTTTTTTTTGGCATGCCAATGTAAAAGTTGCATTTCTGCCATTTATTGGACTGGAGTATGAAACACTAGATATAGTATACTAGTGAATGCAGGCCTGGATGTGAACTTCATCCTTTTCCTTGCACAGTATTATCACATAGATTCAAAAGAGTTGGAATGTAGAGCATGAGTCTGACAGTCAGTTTTTGGTATGTGAATGCTTTATTTTAACTGTTGTTGTATTGAAAGAGCTATGTAAAGATTCTTCTTAGGTAAAAAATTATTTTTGCATTTCACTGAAAATAATATCACTTATAGGTTTGGAACAACATGATAGTGAGTAATTAAAGGTGCAGTAGGAGTTCTTGGAAAATGCTAACTTTAACTATAACCTGATAGCACTGAAAGTGAACGTCCCACCCTCCCTGCAAATGCCATGCCCCCTGAACGCATGAATGCGAACATATCAGACGACCAGAGACAACACTACAATACATTATATGTCATTCACAGGTGAGAAAACTTTATAGTATAGTTAGTAAAAGTACTACAATACCAAGAAGGAAGATCAGGTTGTTGATGTTTGCCTGCCATTCTCGCTCTGTCTGCACAGCATACGTGAACGCGCTGATGACGTTTCCTGTCTGCGCGAACAGGGTGCGCCGAGGTATGCAAATACATCTGGGGTCCGTTCTTCGTACGTCGCTTATTACATCCGAGATCAAATGACACATCCAAGATAATATCATCGCACTAATCAGGATCTGACTAATTCGGTTCTTCGAACGCACCTGTTGTTGATGATTAGTATGGCGGGATTGAGTTATCTGAGATAATTGCACGTTCATGAGTTGGTTTAAAAGGGCAGATGTATCGATACTCGAAACCACAATCAGCAATGCAGTGATTGGCTGGCGGCAAGACGGCAACGTAATGACATCATATCATTAAAAAAGACACCTGATGAAAAACTTGACAAATTTCTGGACTTTTATAAGGAAACAGCCAAGCGAACAAAACTACATAAATGTTATAATAGATAAATGAAATGTGCGCTGTTTTTAATGTATTTGTAATTTTTTTTACATGATTCCCAATTATTTATATTCACGATTTATTTGTACAGGCTATACATTTTTACTTCAATGTTGTAATTAGCAATTCATTTAATTTTATCTTTGAAACAGATTTGCTACGTGACAGCATTAATTAAAGTTTCTTAAGGGTCAAGATCATGTTATCTGCATCTCCTGCGCTCCATCAAGCCACTCCCATAATATCTGTCATCACTCAAATTAATATAACGACTCAGATTAACTGCAGAGCATGTGTGTAAGACTCCAATACAGTTATCAATTATTTCATCACTAATAAATCTTTCAATGAGTAAAACTGGCTGTCTATAGTATTATAGACTACACAACATTATTATATTATTTTCAAATTGATTTTTAAATTATTATTATTTTAAATTATTGTCCCTGGACCAGTAGGGTACTCTTGTAATAAAGTAGCGGTGGCTGGGGCAGATATTAAGTATCAGTTCTGCTTAAAAGATGCAATCTAATCCTGTTTACATGAAATAAACCTGCTCGAGCAGTTTAAGCTACGAACCTGTTGCTATGACAGCAAGTCTAGGATGAGCTTGGAAGAACCAAATGATCCAAGATCAAGCAAAAGCGGCAACAATCAAATCCAGCTTAACTGAGTTAGCGACGTACGAAGAACAGACCCCTGTTGACAGGCAGGTAGGAAAGATAATAAATACGCTCGGAACAAGAGTTTTGATTGGACGAACATTTCTTTTGTCCTGTGCCTTCCACAGAATATATATTTACATATATAAATACATTTAGACCACTTAACTTAATGATTACTATTGGGATGAGAAGAGACTTTCAACCAGCATAACAAAAAATGTTTCTGAAGACAATCACCTATTGCACCTTTAATGAAAGAATGAGAATTCTTTTTATTTTATTTTATTTTTTACACAAAATGTTGTGCAGTGCACTGTAAAAAATGCAACTGCACATTTTCCAGTTTACGAAAACTTTTGAGTCTCACATACTAAAAAATGATATTTTCTTGAAACTACATAAAAAAAAACCCTTGTCAGGCCAACAAAAATACCCAAATGTTGTCCCAATTTGTCAAACACAGTTGTCTGAACAAAGAATTTCATATTGTTGAAATGTTAAGGCTTTGTGAGTTCCCAGCATGCATTGCAGCATGAATAAATTATGCAGTTACTGTTATAGGATTATTGTTTTGCTGTTTGTTGACTTCATTTAAAATTTTTTGCTGTTGTTTTATCATTATTGTTGGTTACTTGTTGTACTGTGATGCAAAGAGCTCATCTTTTTAACATTGTTTGCCACCGTTCTTGAGGTTTGTGTGTCTAGTTTTGAGGCCTGGAGTATGTTCAACCACTTATGTCCATTTCCTGGATATCTTAATCTTGTAAATTGTCTTACAAACGATAGTGATAACATAAAGTCGATGGTGTGGTGACTTTTTAAACATTTTTTTTTCTTCCAGGAAACAGAAAAAAATTAATTACCTCAATGACAGTAATTATTGTTTCAGTTGCTGTGACAAGAATTTTTCCATTAGCAAAATAAGACAATCAGCATTGCATGAACAAACAAATTTACATTGACTCAACAAAGTATCTTTACTGAGCAGAACTAATAAACTATTGTTGAGAGAACTCAAAAGTCTTTGAGTATCTGCATCAAGTTGCCTTAATTTTTTTTTTTTTACGTTTTCTCAACAATTTATTTTTTACAGTGTAGGCCTTTAATCCCTAGCAACATCACTGTTCCTATGTAAAAACAACTTAACAAGAAGAACATCTTAAATTCAGTCTTTCCCATTTTACACTGCTTCCATCAATCTGGGTGGGGGGAAATGCCAAATTTGAGCCAAATTTCAGTGAATAATCTTCTTTTGTCTGGGCCTCAAGCTGACTCTGAGCAACTCACCATCTGTCTAGCTAAAGAGCTGATCAGTAAGTTTGGTCAGAGAGGTTAGGTCTAACCTGACTCATGCACATGCTCAGCTTTAGAAAATAGATGAAAATCACTATTATTGTCTGTTTGATTGCTAATATTTGTTGACCATGCATTGTGCTGGTTCATATTTCATGTAGCATTCATTGCTCTCTCTTTCTTCTCACATTATCACATCATTTCAACTCAAATCAATACTTTATCTCCAGTTATACTTGTTTGGCAAGTAGATGGGTAATGAGCCGTCAATGTGTGATTATTATACAAATGAATCCCTTAAGGAGTCTTCAAGTCCCCTCAAAGTCTTTCTTACCCTGTCATGGTTTTAGAGATGATGTTCCGTACATTATCCCTTATGAAGTTTCTATTGGGCCATCTGGTGGCTCTATAAATGTGACAGTCATAGCTAAATGAAAAGCCTGTAAAAATAAGCTCCCTAATGTGATGTGACCAGAGAATATAGATGTGAGATACAGTAACAAATAGATTTGGAAAGACATGAGAATACGCTATGAGACATTGTTATTAAATCATGTAATGTGACAAGAAGCAGACCTGAATGCAGAAAGGAACATCTGTGATTGTGAATGAGCAGATGTTGTCATTCATTTTGGCCCTGAAAAAAAATAAAGAAATGAAAAGAATGCAGTTCTAGTGTCAAGGGCGCACATTGCAGATACATGCAACCGCTTATAGCTGCTTCCTTTTAGCCAGGCCAAGCTAAGCCACTGACCATAATGCCATATAACTTATGACAGGGTTGCACCAAGCAGACATCCTCATTTGGTTCAGCTTCAATTTTTCTGTCGTACAGATTTTACCAATAATTGTTTTTACGTGAAACAAGAGCTCAGTGTCAAAATCTTCGGTCTCCCGCTGACTGTAGATCATTGCTGGGCATGATCTATAAAAGTAATCATTTGCTCACATTGTTAGATGTTTCATTATAGATTCCTCAGCAGATGAGGATTAATGTGTTGCCCTTTTACAGATAAATCAAATACAGAGAAAATCTCCCAGAACCCCAGGGATTTTATGCACAGTTTCTAATCCTCTCAAGAATGAGTCAGTTTCTCTCTTTGTCTTTTCTGTCTTTGTCTTTCTTTTGTGCTTTGTCTCACACTTTTTGAGTGCTCACTAGAAACTGTTTGAAAAATGTGAGCTCAGCTAAAACAGAGCCAAATAAAAACATTTTATGGGAATCCCATTTTATGGGAAACCTGCTTAGGAACTGTAACAATGACCTCAGCCCAGCCTCTCTCTTTCACACTCTTTTAATCTCTCTTTCTCTGTTCAGCCCCCTGGAGGTGCTCCTAGCTTTGCACCTCTTCATTCATGAGTCTAACATCCAGTCACACCATCAATCGCTCCTCTGGAGCTCTGGACTGTCATTGACTCACATGATGAACAGTTTGTCTGTTGAGCTCTTGGCTTTAGGTGATTTTTATGTTAGGTAGTTTAAGATGTCTTTGAATTGGAGATGCTGGAGCCGTTATAGTTGTCTTTTCTGATTTCTTCTCCTCTACTTTGATTTACCTTCTAACCAGATGAATCTCACGAAAACTGTCAAGAAATGCCCATTAAAATTGTCCAATCAAAAAATTGGAGTTACTTTTTAACAATTTATTTATTTATTTATTTTCTGTCTGTTAGCATTTAGGTCAGTAATATGCTTGTATACATTAAATATTGGGTATTAAAAAATACTTTATGAAAAAATATGAGATATTATATTTTGTATACAATATTATTTTTCTATTTGAACAGACTTTTTTTTGTGAGATTCACCCAAGTGTATTCAGAAAAACCTTTTGACCTCTGTCTTTACCCTCTTTGTCATTCCTTTTTCACCTCAGGCACCTGCTCTATCTCCTCTGCTTTCACTATCTGCCTCAGCATAGTTTGTAGTGCTCCACTCTCAGGTGAGTAATGCTATACATTAAGTTCTGTGCTAGTGTTTTTTGGTATTTTTTGATGCATTAGGGATATTGTGTTGCATCTTTATGTCTCAATTATATGTATGCCTGCTTTAAAAAAAAAAAAAAACGTGTTGTGGCACTCGCAGATTGTTTCTGACTTTTTTTTTTTCTGCTACAAAACAATACTTGTATTTGTATTCAAGATGCACCCTGAAAACAAGTGTTCACTGTTTATATTAGGGATGCACGATATTGTTTTTTGCCGATATCCGATATGCCGATATTTTTCAACTCAACTTGGCCGATAGCCGATGCCGATATATTTCCTTTTGTTTGGAAACAACACCAAGTATCTCCTGTGCAGAGATAATAAACAAATTATTTTTAGATTTAATTTTGGTTAGTTTTGTGTGTGTGTGTACTTAAATAAACAATGAAGTTCTTTTACAATGAGAGTAAACTGAAAGCTTTGAAAATAACTATAATAAAAAAAAAATAATATTTTTTTTTTTCTCAGACAGATATAGTGGTAACCTTAACATTTTATTTGTCGACTTAACATTTGGATATGGTCTAAAAAAAAAATTTAAATTCTGAACATCTTTTAGATCTATTTAGATTTTTTATAATCCGTTTGACATTAATGAATAAATCTGTATGTATAAAATTATTTAATTTACAAGTGTCATGTGATTTTTATTCATGCAAACTATAGCTTCTGCTCTTTAAATCAAAACATACTTGCTATTTTATTACATAAATTACTGCTTTATTTAATCAGAAACACAATCTTAGGCCCAGTTTGACAGACAGGGTTTAAGTCAGGGGTGTCAAACTCAATTCCTGGAGGGCCACAGCCGTGCAGAGTTTAGATTCAACCCTAATTAAACACACCTGATCCAGCTAATCAAGTCCTTCAGGCTCAATTGAAAACTACATGGTTTGTGTGTTGGGCTTAGTTCACACTGTAGGCTGAAGTGGCCCAAATCCGATTTTTTTTCCCAAATGTGACCCATATCTGATTTTCTTATGACAGTCTGAACAGCACAAATCCGATTTTTTTCAAATCAGGCCCAGGCCACTTTCATATGTGGTCCTAAATCGGATACATATCCGATGTTTTGCAATGCGACTTCAGTCTGAACGGCCGTGTCGCATTTCATGCGATTTTTACGTCATTGAAATGCACCAGACGTCACAATTCTGCGCTGGAGGAGGCGGGAAGATTAAAATCACTATGGCAGACAATATATAGACAATAATATTACTTCGTTATTTAGGCTCCGATTGCACATTAACTTAAAAATTGCTAAACACACGCTAACACAAGCAGCATCCATTTTTATTTCCGCAAACTCGGTGCGCTGCGTCTGACGTCACATCTTCTTCTGCGCATGCGGGTCGTTTCAGGGCTGTATACGGTTCACACATGAGACTGATGGCTTTCGCATTTAAATGACAATGTGAACAACAGCGCAAAAAAATCGGATTTCAGCAAAA
>JAFVLL020008942.1:14366-38247 GCA_021397915.2 Tor tambroides
GGGATCAGGGGGTGGAGATGGGTAGGTTTAGGTATATGTAAGGTGGGAGGAGTTGGATCTGGATCCAACCACGCCCCCTGGATCTTGTGGGCTGCGGCGAGACACTCCTCTAATAACCAGCTAAATAATTTCCACTAACTAGGGGCAGGATTGCTTTCTAATTACTGATAGATTTCAGCTGGTGTCTTGGCTTTCCAAGCCTTTTTGAAACTCCCTTTCTTCATGTGTTCAATACTTTTCCCCTGTGTCATTCCATTTTATTACACATTACTCAATTTCTGAACTTATATCTTTTGTTTTCTTTGTATGTATGGATTACTTGGGTTGTCACCGACATCTGGTGAAAATTTCAAGTCAGCAAGCACCTTTAGAAATATATTTACTAGGAAAAATGGTAACATGTTCAATACTTTTACCCGCTGTATTATATTGTCATTTTGCATATTACATTTCAAAATTAATTTTGCTACCCATATGCTTCCATATATTATTGCTATACTAATTGGCCTTTAACTGTGAGCAGACAGAGTGTCAATCAATGCATTGAAGAATACAGCAAACATAAATGTAAAGAAACTAAGTTGCTTGTCAGATTTTCCTAACAAGCAACCATATTTTTTAAATTAAGCCCAAAAAACCGCAATCCGTGACCCAGGATTTTTTCACACAACTTTACAAAAAAAGAAGCCCAAAGTCGTGCATAATAAGCGGACTTGGCAACTCTGCTGAGATCCTTGGCCGCTTTGAATGGCCAAGGCCCGCCCAAGAGGCCACATGGCTGACACGTAAAGCAACCAATCATGTTTTTTGTCGCATCATGCTTAGGAGTGTGGAAGTGTCCCCACAATAACAGACCAGTGTGTAAAACTCTTGGACATATTTTAAAGATTCTATGCAGCGTACTTTAAGTATTTCACATACTTTTGAAAATCCAGTGTTTAGTTGATCCTGATAAGCGCTAATCGTCATAGCTGTAATCACAACGGTTTTCTTCTTCCATGAGGGGGTTTGGCATCACAGCATTTTTGTTTCCAGGCAGAACGTTAAAGAACATGGCACACGCTTTTCCCGGAAATCCTGTATAGTTCAACCAATATGATGATGACTTCAAAACTCCTGAAGTGTTTCCAATTTTGTGTGCGATATGCATCAGACGTTCAGCCAGTGGTCCATGGGCGTGACGTCTGTGGCCGAGACTAAAAACATCTCAACTTTTCAGAATGCCACAAGCGCACCGCAGGTCATGTGACAAGAACCAACAAATCAGCTTCACCCTTTCCGTAACAACACTGAAAGCTCAGCCAAGATGGAGGAACAGCTGATCATAGCTGTACAGGGATACCCATTTTTAAATTAATCTAGTAGCAGAACTACTGCAAGCGATTTTCAGTGCTGGAAATCCATTTATTCTTTGCTGAAACGTCCTGAAACACTGCGTCATCATGGAGAGTGCAGGTCATGGTTGCTTAGCAACAGTAGACGCCACAAAAGCACAAGCTCCCGAGCGCTTCAGAAAGAAGGAAAAAGCGACACGCCTACCATTTTACACACGTTTTAGGTGCAACGTAAACGGCCCCTTACTCTCTCACACACCGAACTTGTCATTCTGTACTTGCATTCTCAGATTCAATTTGGCGATCCAAAACAATGAATCTAATCACCATTCTGGCAAAAGTTTGCTTCAAGAATGACCACACTGCTGACATAATCTTATCGCTAACACACCCCAAAGTCCCTTTAAGGCAAGTCATTTCCCTTGGCCGCCATCTTTGAAATTTTTTGATATTTTTAATGGAAAAAAATACGAAAAGTCTTTTTAAAGAATTTTAAGAATATTTTTTGTAGTGTACTGACCAACTAATCAGTGTGTCCGCTTCTGCTTTCAGTTAAATGTGTTTATTTAATTCATGCCTAAGCATTTTTCTTTTGTTAAAAGAACTACTGATCCAGTCTAAATTGGCAGCTCTCAGAAACTGTCAGTATATCTCTTTACATACAACATTGCTCTGGTTCCTGAGTTTCGTGGAAAAATGTTGTCTTCCTGTGAGGCTTTAGGGAAAATATTCCAACTCCTCCTCCCCTACAACACCAGGAATTCCCCTTAAATGATTTGTTTAAAAGCTTTACAGCTTTTGGCACATATATATGTGCACAAGTGTGTACACGTGTGCATGTTCAAATTCCTGTTAAAGGACTGGGGACACATCAGATATTATTTATCCACAGGGCTTTGAAAATTAAATTCTGGAATTTACAAGGGCTTTTTTCCACACTCAGGCATAGAAAGGGACACCTGTGATGACCATATGTTCTAGATGTGGGGAGGCAGTAAGCAGTGTGGGCCTTCAAGCCTTCAGTTTTTTAAATCAGTCTCCATCCTGTTCAGTCCTGAGGGCCCATTCTCAGTCACAGTCTGAGTGACAGACTCCAGTATCAGTTTACCTGTTATTATTACACTCCACGTGGGGCCCATTTATGAAATGTCTGATTCATGAGAGTGGCTGTTGGGTGATGATGGATGGATGATTTCATTCTGACACTTTGTAGCACTATTTTTCTGGAGGATCTGATTTAGAGCAAATTGTAATTGTTGTTTTATGCTCTAAGTCCTTTGCTTTAAATTCCCTGACACATTGAGCCTTGGTTCTTGTGTGAGTGACACAAGTTTGAATCCAGCTTGCAACATCTTCCATGTTCTTCCTCATTTCCTGTCTTCATTCTACTGTTTTATAAAAATAGCAAAGAAGTGAAATATCTAGTTTTAGAGTCACCAGAAATGAGATGACAAGAAATTTCAGATTACCTCAGACTTTTTAGTTAGAGGACTATATTCTCAGTGGAAAACTCCTAAGTACAAACTAAATCCCCTTTCCTCTTATTAAGTAAATATGACATTTGAAAGCAGTTAAACATAATTTAAGTTAAAGATATTTGAGTTGATGAGCAGCGTCATATTGCACTTTAGTTGCTTCAACCCTACGTTTAAAATCTCTCTGTGCTCTCATGTAATTTATCCACATGCAGGCACTGGTCCCTCTAATTAAAATTCCCTCCAGATCATGTCAGCTAAATTGAATAAACCATTTGGGCTATTTTTCTGTTTAATGGATCCAGTCATTGCAAGCCCTGCAAATTCATTGAGAAGATATTTGTTATAGCATTTCAGCACCATAAAATTTACAGTGAACTGACTTGGCCTCCATAAGGAAGGCAGAGAAAGGTTTCTCCACAGGCCATTTAGCCAACACAGTAAAACACACCATACAAATTGTTATTAGTAATTATTACTGCTAGAACTGAAGAACAGATTTTTCAATCGTGGAATCCATGGAAATTTATTTCATTGGCAGCCTCTGAAGCCTCTATCAAAAGGTGGAGCTTTTGGTTTTTGACTTTGATAAGTGTGTTACATTACTTCATTTTAGGATATTTATTTGTCACAGATGAGAGCTCAGCTGGAGGATTTTAAGCAATTTTTGGGTGCTAACGGCCTCCTTTACACCTGGCATTAACATGTGGTTCATATTCAGATATCTGAATATTTTTATATTCCAATGCATCTCAGTGTGTTTGTCAGATGAACTTAATAAGTAGGTGGTTTCTCTTGCAAGACATAAACTTATAATCACAATCTGAGCTTGTTTGAGTTCTTAAGCACAATTGGGATTTCAGAACGGAACGGCTTAACAGATTCGTGTTGTTTTTCTTTTTCTGTCTTTAGAAGTCTTCTGCAGACATAGAACCAAAAATGTCTTTGGCTGAACGGATGAAGATCTTGCAGGAGAAGGAGGAACAATGGAAAGCTAAAGGCAAAGGAGCTTCTAATGACTCTACCCAGTTCTCTGTGGCGGGACGAATGGCTAAGAAAGGTGAGGAGGAAATGATTTGCCTGGTTTCAAGCCAAAGACTATGCTTTGTGCTGAGAGCTGAACCTTTTCAATGCACAAACCAAGCGAAAAACTTTGATCCATGCAAATAGCAAATCAGGCTGTAGTGTGCACCCTGTGATTCAAGCAGTGATAAGAATGTTTTCATGTTGACACATCTGTTTCCCATCAGGCTTAGTGTCACCTAACAGAGAGGATGTTCCCATCATCCTCAGCAAGAAGGCCAGCAACAGCACACCAGTCAAACCATTAGAAGGTATCAGTTTATGACATCATCTGTAGCCCTGTTTGAATATTCACATGCCAAGGTGATGTATTATTAGGGCCATTGTCTCTACAATGTGTCCTTCTCTCATGTCTGGAAAATGTGCTTCTGACAGAAATCTCCACACATCCTGATGCTGAAGGAGATAAAAGACTGGACAAACTGGAGTCCTTTTTGGACAGACTTCACAATAAAGGTTATTAATTGGATTACTCTGTTAATAACTTGCAGCTTAATGCATAATATAGTTGTATGCAGGGATCTGTTTATCTTATTTCATTTAACATGCAGGAGTTGCGGGCACAAAGAACTCCACCATTGAAGTGATGGAGGAAAAAGAGAAGGAGGTGATGAAACTGGATGATGAGGAGACATTTTGGCGGTTCTACAGTTGCTTATCACCCACTGCTCTGAGTTCCAGTGTCCTGCTGGTTGAGGAAGAAGACTTCAGCATCATCCAGTCTGACACACCTAAGTGAGATACTGGTCTTAAAGGGATAGTTCACCCTAAAATGAAAATTAAACCATGTTTTACTTACCCTCAAAGCATCCTAGGTGTATATGATTTTCTTCTTTCAGACGAATCCAATCGGAGTTATATTAAAAAGTTTTCCTTGCTCTTCCAAGCGTTTCAATGGGAGTAAGCAGGTGTTTGTTTTCAACAGTCCAAAAGTAGTACAATAAAGTCCACGCATCCATAATAAAACGTGCATCACTCAGCTCCGGGGGGTGAATTAAGGTCTCCTGCAGCGAATCGATGCGTTTTTTTAAGAAAAATATCCATTGGCTAACATTATTATAATGTAACCAAGGCCCACTTTGCTATTGCATATGCATATTGTGAAAACGTTATCCATATAAAACCATAATTTACAGACAAAGCATTATGAAATTGTTTACTTACGATTTGCAATGCAGCTGCTGTCAGATCCAATACAGTTGGCTGCTGCTTCTTTAAAGGGTCATGAAACCCTAGATGTTAACGTATATGTACAGGTTGCACATCAGTGAAAACAATAATGTCACTCATTATGTCTATTATTAAGTGAAAAGTGGTCATTTTGTATTTTTTGGAGCAATTTCATTCTTCTAGTTCAAAAAGCAAAGTTGAACCAACTTCAAGAAAAGTGACGTATAAAAGCTGATATCTGACGTGTCTGCGGCCGTTTCCCAAACAGAAGGCTGCATCCTCTGGAGGTCGCATTTGTAGGCTGCATACGTCATAAAGAAGATCTTATTTTAAAATATTAACAGTTATAAATTTGACCATTATTCTTAGTTAAGTCTAAATTGTTGTAATATGCTTTTGATTAGCGAATGTAATGCTCAGTTGACTGAAATAAACCAGGCTTGATGACATATGCAGCCTACAAATGTGACCTCCAGAGGATGCAGCCTTCCGTTTGAGAAACGGCCTGCAAGTTCGCTTTGAGTGCACGCAAACTCATTTCACTTGGCGGTGTGCACGGCATTTTTTGTAACTTTCCGCGCAGCTCTGCTTTCGAAGATTGCAGTTTGATGTGAAGTTTAAACTCCATAAGGTGCTTTTTGACGCTTTGACGAAAAACAATGCATAGTTTTGTTGTTGTTGTTGTTTTTGTAATTTTTTTTTTTTGTAAAGTTTGTCCAAGGCTTTTTATTTGATATACGTTTTATTTTTATTGTATAAAAATAGAATTCATTTAGATACTATTTATACCCTATTTGCTTAAAGTTGTCTTGTGTTTGATGCGAAATAAACCCAAAAGCTTGAGATTTTAACCAGTTCATAAAGAAATTATTAATAGGCTATATGTCGAACGTCACCTGACCAAACCTGGAAAACAGGTCTCATCGCTTCCGCTTGGAGAACGCATTAATAGTAGTATTAATTAATGGCGATATCAGTGGACTTTTAAGGTAATCAGTTAAATTAGCTAGCTGTTTATATTGTTGACGTTTTATTCTACTTTTATATATAAATGTTTGTGAAAAGAATAAAAATAAAAAAACTTTTATATATCAATCAACATATGTGATGGACATTGGTTATGATTATCTTTACTATCTACTCTGAAGGCATCTTGAGTAAAACAGCTTCATATTTAACGAGGCATAGGCTATGCAAAACGTGTGAACCAGAAGCAACGAGACCTGGTTAGCAGAATATGGAAGTCTGTTGTGCATATAGTCTATTCATCAGGCGAGAAGTCTTGTACCGGCAAATGACTTCTTCTCACCGGTGATTCCCGATGGTTTTAGAGGAAAATTACTCCTCGTCTCTCCCTGTCGTTTCAAAGAATATCTCAATTGTTAAGTATAAAAGCCTCGTCCATTTGGGAAGATGCGCGCGCAGTCAGTGGAGGCTCGCGAAGCGGAGCCAGGCGAAAGTATAAATCCCGCTTTTTACACGCCCTTTTCCTGAGTCTTTTTCAAAACTGAGGTGTGAACGACCAGTGCTAAAACAGGGGGGTTTCATGACACTTTAAACGAGTTTCTTTGCGAACTCTCCCTTACATTATGCCTCATTTACAATCTGCAGTCAAATACTTCAAACAAACATATAATCTTCTGACACAAACAAGGATGCCATTAAAGGGTTAGTTCACCCAAAAATGAAAATTAGTCCATGTTTTACTCACCGTCAAGGCATCCTAGGTGTATATGACTTTCTTCTTTCAGACGAATCCAATCAGAGTTAAATAAAAATTTTCCTTGCTCTTGCAAACTTTATAATGGAATGTACAGGTTGTTTTTGTTCAGCAGTCCAAAAGTAGTCAAATAAAGTGCATCCATCCATAACAAAACGTGCATCACACAGCTCCAGGGGTGAATAAAGTCCTCCTGTAGCAAATCAATGTGTTTTCATAAGAAAAATATCCATATTTAAAACGATATGATTGGTTTACACAGCCATAACATAAATGCACTTTAAGCAAAGTTTTTAAACTGACAGGGATACTTTTAATCACCTTATTATAATATCTTAGTAAGATTGTTACACCTTTTAAGGACACAAAATCAGAAAATGAAAGAAGGTCCCCCTGAACACTGAATAAATCAGAAACAAAAAAATATTTTGATTCACCCATTCAATGAAAAAAGTGATTTGTTACCAGACAATATACAGGGCTTAAAGTTCTCCGGCACCGTGCCGGTGTTCTGACAGAACACCATACCCATCAGAATGGCATACCTTCGGTTAATGCGCATGCGCACATCCTACTGGGGCTTACTGCGCATGCGCACATCAATATTACGTCCTTTTTCTCACGCTGAACAACAATATTTAATGTATCTGCATTACTGTAAGGGGTAGGTTTAGGGTTGGGGTAGGTGTACACGTTAATAAAACACAATCTAATTACTGTTTTAATGGGAGGTATGACAATCTGACAAGGTATGCTATATCGACAGAACACCGGATCTCTGGCGTTCGACGTTTGGCTGCGTAAAACAGAGATACATTAAAAAAAAAAAAAAACTTGTTGATATCACTTCGAGTTCACAAGTTCGCCTACCAATGGTATGAGAGGAACACAGCTTTCACTCTCAACCAAACTAACATTACTAGCCAATCAGAAGTTTTTGCTCTTATAAACACCAGACGCGCAAAATAGCAGAGAAATGGAAAAGAAGTGGCTGCATCTCGAGCGCGACACGTTGAAAAACTTGTGAGGCGAGATGGTCAAAGATGTCTATCTAGCACCATATTTACATAGAAAAGCTATTAAAAAAGCATCAGAGTTTTGTAAACAGCTAAAAAATAATCACGTCATCTCCATAACAACTATATGATTTCCTGAACAAATTTACCAGTAGTTTTGAAAAGGATTTTAATTTACCAGTGAAGACTGTACACTGAAAAAAAACAATAAGTAAGATTTACTTAATTTTTATTTTTATAAAAACATTAAGTTTTTGCACACATCAATTTTAAGTAAAATGCAAGTATTTAAGTAAAGTCTACTTAAGTTAGGTAAAATTAGCAAAGGAAATAAGTAAATTTAACATGGCCAGTTAGAGTTTGTTGAGTACATTTTACTTAATTACTTTAAGTTGAATCTGCAATATTTAAGTTCATTTTACTCTGTTATGGCTTCTAAAATTTACTCAATGGATGTAGCACTGGATAACAACCATGCTATTAAAGCATGTGATTCACTCTCAAACATGTAAATAAGCAAGTAGACAGTTTGTTATCAGTTTTAAGATAATATGTCCACTCAATAGAATTGCTACCCAAATGAACACAGAGACCTCAATACTTGGTACACCATACACAATGACGGTGACAATCGGTGGATAGTGTTTGAGTATGAATGGGTCATTTTGAGTAGAAAATCAACTCCAGATGCCCCAAAACAGTAAGTTACTAAACCTAACAACAAAAGCAACCATAAAACTGTGTAAATACATCTCAGAAACAGCAAAAAAAAGTTAACCTTATTAATTATTCATGCCCAAGTGCATGATGGGAACAACGGGATCATGACTTTGATATTTACTTAAAGAATCCTTGTAAACATAAAAAACAATTCCAAGTAAAATATACTTATAACTTCAAACTTAAATTTCTACAAGCTTAAATTGAGTACTAATATAGAATTTACTTTAATTTTTTAATTTTTGCCTGAACTAAATTAATTATTTAACAATTTACATTTGTTTTTATGTAGTATTTACTTCACCAAAAAAAATCATTTTTATCAGTGTATGTGTGAAAAGGGCTGAACTCTTCCTCTGCATATGCGGTGAGTTTGGGTTGCTTAACGTTCATCTGGGAAAACTATGTTATCTCACTAGATTTGTAACGTAAATCATTTATAAACCTGTGCCTTTTTACAGTCTATGGTGCCAACACAGGAGAACACATCAATATATTTCCAGTTATGCGATTGATTGTACATCGCGATTTCAAAATAAAAGGTTCTGACTTTGCATGTGGCCAAATATTAAAATCAAATGGATTTAAGCGTCGTTGAATCACATGAAACATCACAAGGCCGTTGGCGCCCTCTGCAGGTATTTTTTTTATAATATATTACATGTATTTTAACAGTGAAACCATGTAATTAACAGTAAAACCATGTAACTACTTGGTTTTGATCCTTTATTTGAGCCAATTATTATTGCCTCATCATTAGTTTATATATAAATATAGTCATATTAAAGCCTGTTTTTCAGCTCATAATTTTCCAAGTGTATGATACAGCTTGCTTTCTTCAGGACAATCATATATTCATGAAAGGAAATCAGTTTGAATAAGGAAAGCAATAACTTTGCCATAGTATCCTTTCAAATGTTAAAGTTGCCACAGTTGCATTCTTTGCATGTGCAGCACTTTATTTGTACCATTTTGTTTTATTAGTTTATGTATCAGGTAGTTTAATGAAAAATCATTTTCAAATGTTTTTTTGTTTGTTTATTTGTTTGCCAAATAACCCCATACATGTGTCCACCCCCGCAACCCCTCACCCCTGGAAAAAAGTTCAGGCTCAGGATTTTTTTTTTTTTGCTTTAACTCCTTAATATATTTTCATTGTTCCAAATAATACACGTATGCGGGGAGAAACGCCGCAGTTGTCGTTTCCGTGTAAACACCCAATACGGGAAACTTTGAAAAAAGTGACGTCATGCGTGTGCGTAGTATGCGTAAATTGTAGACATGCGCAGTACGTGTCGATTTTGAAGGCAAGCGTGAACAAACATACACAACAATGGCGGAATACATGATACTGGTTTTGCTGCTCAAGAGATTGCTAACGCTTCTTCAGCAAAGTGTAGATTTACTTCACCAATATTACAACCAACAGCGGAGACGCATCATATACAACATATAATTGTCACTTCCCTACAGGTACTAATAGGCTTGTTTGAGATGAGCAAAATCTGCGCAGAACCAATCACCGGTGACAACCGTGAGATGCATGCCGGTTAGAAAAGTGTCCGAGTTACGTCCGCCTTGCTCTGATGTCATGCTGACGTGTGCCAAAAAACTCTCGTGACGGCAAGGTGGCTGTGTCAGATTGTGCAGACGAGCGCAGTTGCTCTCCACCAACTGTGCTGATCAAAAGCATGATGGGAAATGACTGACTGACGACACACCTTAATGCTCATTGGTTCAGACAACCGTGAAATTGCGTTCTCTTTTAAAATGTTTTATTTTTTAATCTAATTTCATGTGATTATGTATTTAAATTCTTCATGAATATTCCCAAACACTATGACAGTGCGATTTCTATGTGAGATATGTGATTGTTGTCATATTTCTATAAAAATCTAAAATAGCCTACATGTTTTTATTAAAGTAGAAATGGATGATAAATACGCCTTTCGTATGGGATTAAATAGCAAGCACTTTGAGTGTCTTGTTCATCATATTTTTATTCATATAAAAGCAACTGAACTGAAATTTTATCATGTTTATCAGCAGCACAGCACATGCGTGAGAATAACTCGATATGTGCCTTTGATCTCGTAGGTATCTGTTCCACTTCGAGGTCAGAACTGTCCGTCTTGACTGCGTTTATTTCACTCCTCCCCTCGCCTTCATTTCAGGTGATGCGTATCTCAAACAAGCCTACTTACTTCCACAGAAGAAGAAAAAGAAGAAGGTACTGTTTACTAACAAGGTGTTAGTGCCAACTACTGGCCTGGCATACGTAATACAGCGTTTTTGGCCGTTTTTGCGGATATGTGTAAACTCGAATCGTTTTGAAAACGTTGTCGTGTATACGTCAAACTTTTTAAAAATGCAAGGGAAAAACTTTTCCGTTTTTGACTACATCGTTGTCATGTAAACGTAGCCTTAGTTCTTGCTCTCATGAATGTGTTGTTGATTTAACTGCAGACTAACATCAGCAGTTGAGGAACACAAGCGCTCAGTGCGGCCCTGCAGGAGAACCAAGAGCTCGAGAAACCCTCTCCGTGCCCTGGCAGCACGAGACGACCTCAGACAGGCTTACACTGAGCAGAGACTCAACGTGGCCTCCGTGGAGACCAAAAGGATGCAAATGGAGCGGAGTAAGTTTGTTATTTACATTTTTTGGTGAATTTATGGAATGCCCCCCCCCCCCCCCCGACATGAAAATATCCAAATGATGTGTCACTAGTAACCCTTTGAAATCAATATTTTTATTTTATTTTATTTTATTTTTGGAAAAGTGTGTGAAAATTTTTGTTTTATGGTCTGTCACAATTGTGACCAGTGGGATAATGTGTGTACTGAATTAACATATTTCTGCAGTCATGAAAATGGTTAGCCCAGCTAATTTAAACTGTTCGATCACATTCTAGGGTTACTATTATGCATAAAAAAAACTTAGAACGTTGATAGGAACACTGAGATAAAAGACAAAAAAAATACAACCATCAATGCATTTCAAAATTATTACTCTTTTGTAAAATTTAACATCAAATTTTTATATTAGTGCTACCGCTATTACAACATCAATATTGTAAAAAAAAAATTTAACATTTGAATTTTTAATTTAGTGTAATATTTTGTCATTGCAACATTTTAGTATAATTTTCACTAACAACTGCAATTGGGTTTATATTGTATACCTAAGTTCAGTTATCCCACTGGTCACTATTGTGACCATCAAGATGTTTACTCATTCTATGACCACACTCAACAAAACTGAATATATGTGAATTCATATATTAATACTAGACAACGTAAAGATAATGGGTACCAAAAATCTTTGTCATATCTTTATGTTAACATACTTTAATAGCCTTTCGTTTTGGAGCTTTGATGCAGTTATCGGCCGTTTCCCAAACGGAAGGCCATGTCCTCCGGAGGTCGCATTTGTAGGCTGCATATGTCATCATCAAGCTTGGTTTATTTCAGTTAACTGAGCATTACATTCAAGAGTCATAAGCATATTACAACAATTTACACTTAACTAAGAATAATGGTCAAATTTATAACTGTTAATATTCTAAATTAAGATCTTCTTTATGACGTATGCAGCCTACAAATGCGACCTCCGGAGGATGCAACCTTCCGTTTGAGAAACGGCCACTATCTTCTCAAGGTGCAAACAGGAAATAAACTGCTCTGGTCATGTGACAATTTGCACTAATCAAGTGAAACTGCACATATTTAATTGAGACCCTTTATTTTTTCCATATTTGCAGGAAGTGCACTAAAACATCAGTCAGTAAGGTTTTTAGAGCTTTATAAATGAAAACCTTTTTCACGGTCACTATTGAGATCGGTGGGATTAAAAGCATATGCTTTCTTAATGCTGCTAATTTGCTGCACATTCCTGTCTTCTCTCGTTGTACTGAAGAAGCAGTGATAATGGTGATGTAGAAAATATGAACACTGTTATTTTATTTTAAATGTCTCTCTTTTGTGTGTCTTCAGTGGCCAAGCACTCAAATTTGGCAGATGCTGCTCTGGCAGGTCTGGCCAGCAAAGAAAACTTTAAGAAAGTCAATCTTCGGAGCGTAAAGTCTACGGAGGTGGTGACCAACAACAGCGCTGTGCCTTTCCACAAGCTCATGCTCATCCACATTAAAGGTAAAGTGGTCAAGGGTCATGCAAAATATAGTTTTTATGTCTTAAATGTGCAAGTTCTGCTTTGAACACTTGTTTATTAATTCACACAGGGCGCAGGCATGTTCAGGTGCGTCTGGTTGAACCCACAGCCTGCTCTCTGAACAGTGGTGACTGCTATCTGCTCATCACTCCCAAACACTGCTTCTTCTGGAGTGGAGAATTTGCCAATGTAATCGAAAAAGCCAAGGTACTACTGGTTGTTATTAAGGGCCAAGGCCCGAAGGGGCTGTAGCCCCTATTGTATCTGTACTGACAGTTCTTCTTCTTCTCGTCCAATGGGAGTCTATGGCAGCCCTATGAACGGAACATAGGAAAATGATGAAATCTGGCACACTTGTAGTGATGGCCATGAATAGTGATCTGACCAACTTTGGGGTCTCTAAGACCAACTCTATAGCGCCACCACCAGTTCAAAAATTCAACATTGAAATGGTAATAACTCTTGAACCCCTAATTCTAGAAAAATGAAACGTAGTGCACCTGATTACTCTCCTCATGCTGATCACATTGAATATCTTACATTAAGTCTGCGCCCATTACAGTAGCGGCCATTTTGAAAAGTACCGTTTTTCATTTTTTCGCTGCTACTCCTTCAAATTTTGTCAAATTTTTCCAAAACTTGGCAGAGATAATCTTTGGACCGAGCCGTATAGGAATGACTGCACAGAATTTTTTGACCTGCTGGTCAGAAAAAAAGTTATGATGCTGTGAACTTGACCGAGGTCGACCCAAAATCGGTTCAGAGGCTGTATCTTGGCCAAACTTTGATGTTGAAATGAAATGAAATGAAACTTGATACACTTCATCAACAGCATGGTATGAGGGTCTGTGCCAAAGTTGGGAACAGCGCCACCTATGGATCGTCAGATATGAAAAATTGCTATTTTGGCTTATAACATTTGAACAGTTAGTCAGAACATCACTGGTGTCTATGGATTCCTTGGGTCATGCTGAATCTGTGGATATCAATTTTGCCAGGATCGGCTTAACCATGTGTCTGCCATTTTTAAATTTGTCATAAATTGCAATATCTCTTAAACCATTTGACATATCGCCATAAAAATCGGTAGGGATCATCAACACCACGTACCGGAGGTACCTGAGGAGTTTGAAGACAGCGCCACCTAGTGTTCCAGAGATATAACGATTCTTGCAAAAAACACTTACAACTTTTGAAAACATTGTCCAAATTTTGTTATTTTTGTGTCCTTTCATTTCTTGGGTTATGTCGATTCTGGCGGTATCTCACTTGTCATTTTCCATCAGTGTGTCTGTCTGCAATATTGAAGTAAATGAAAAACAGCTTTTTCGCTACTCCTTCTACAAATTTTGCATAATTTGTCCAAAATCTGATCAGATGATCTTTGGACCGAACTGCACAAAAATGACTGAACAGATTTTTGATATTCACTACCGTTCCCGAGAAATGCCTCTCTGAAGTAGGCCATGCCTGTGCTTGTTGATTTCTGTTAGTTATGCTAGTTAGCTTAGCATGCTAATTGGTTAGCATGCTAACGGTTTACCCTTCGTTCTAATGTGGCTCTTCAGCTGTCAGGTTAACCATAAACTGCTTTATTATTAAGTTAGCTTAGCATGCTAATCTATCTAAAATGCTAAGTCATGCTTTTGTGAGCTCATTCTCACACCTAAACCTCTCCTCGGGAACCTGTTGAACGTGCATCAACTGAGTGGTGTATTTCTGCTAAGCCACTGGCTCCGAAGCCTGTAGCCTGTCGTGTTGAGTGTTTGAGTACCGCATGGTGCAACTTTTCTCACCTATACTTCTGAACCGGCCGTTTTTCACGTTCATTCAATTTGTGCTGTTTTTTATTTTTGATCTTCCCGCTCTGCACTGCACTACAGCCCCTTCAGCTGCTTGCAGCTATATTTACTACTTATTTCCATTTTCTATTGATTTTAGTTTGTAATAAAATGTATGTGCTTTTGTCATTTTTTTATTCTTTTTTTAATACATTTGAATTAGCTTTAGTTTCAGTAATTTTTGTACTTTATTTATTACAGGGCTTTTTACACGTGGCGTACTGTAATTAACCCTGGGTAATTCTAAACCATGGGGTAAACAAAATCCTGGTCTGTCTTGTTTTACTTTTCACACTGCTCACGCTTTACCCAGGTTTATTAATTAATCGTGGGTATTCTTAAGATGACATTTCAGACTGTACATTCCTAAACTCCGGTTAACATTCTTTGCATATTTGTGGTGTTAGTATCATGTGTTTCTGTGACTGGCCAACGCACATGAATACGAGGCACATGATTGACTGTCTGTTGATAAAACACTGCAAAAGTGGTGTGGGCAGGGTTTTAACCCCAGGTAGAAAGTAGTCTTTTTTTTTTTCTTTTCTTTTTTTTTTTTTTTTAAGTTTTATTAGTTTTTTTTTATCTCTAATATTTATATTTGATCTTATTCCATTTACCAAACATGATTTTTACTTGTTTTAATTAACAATAACAACATAACTACATAAAAAAAAAAAACTCAGTAAAGATGTCAAAAATAAAGCTGAATTGCAAATTATGCTCACATTCTATGTTGTTTCTTATGTGTGTTTGTCAGGGCTCAGAGATGGCTCAGTATGTCCAGACGAAGAGAGATCTGGGCTGCAAAGCTCCCCAGGTCACTGTGCTGGAGGAGGGAATCAACACAGACAACCGTTCAGCCAAAGAGTTCTGGAGTCTGCTGGGAGGAAAGACTGATTACAGAGGTAAAGGCACATAACCTGCCAGGCCCTGCACAAGGAGCACCAGTGTTTAAATGACAATATTTCACTCACCGTAAGCAGACTCATTGTGTATAAGCAGACCATTGACTCCAGCAGACGATTCACTCATGGTACATAATCAATTTTAGTTTATCCTCATAATCAAGTTGATTTCTTCTCCAGTTTCCTTTGTGTAGATATTTTGTGTAGATGTCTGTTTTTTGTTTTGTTTTGTTTTTTAAACATGTTTCTGTGTGTGTTTTTTACTAGGTGCAGGGGAGCCGGAGGAAGATGAACTATATGAGAGTGCTGTAGTGGAGTCAAACTGTGTCTACAAGCTGGTGGAAGATAAGCTGGTTCCTTATGAGGAGGCCTGCACATCCATCCCCAGTGTCTCTCTTCTTAACTCTAAGGAGGTGTGACATTTATAGCCTCTTGTTGTGGATGCTTAGTGTGTGCATGTTTGTGTTTTTTGATGAACTGTGCTTAATCCCATTATACTGAACTTAACTCAGAGTATATGTGGCAGGCGCTGGTGTTTGACTTCGGTAGCGAGGTGTATGTTTGGACAGGAAAGGATGTTCCTTTGAGTGACAGGAAGGTGGCAGTACAGTTGGGCAAACAGATCTGGAGTGGAGCGTACGACTACAGCACTTGCAGGGTCAGCCCACTTGACCCCTTCTCAGCTAATAAAGACACCCCTAAGTGAGTGAACTCTTTACTGACCATTCATGCTCATAACTCATTTTCTCTGTTGGCGATAAAATCAATCTTGTAGGACCCATCTTCGCAGATTATGATTTTGTTGGTGATGTCTTGAGCTTTGAGAGAATTCTGGATTAAGCTCTCAAAAAATGCTGAACTCTGAAGAGCTGCCATCAAAATGAGGACACATATGTGCAACCACAATACTGCCCCCAAGTGGTTTAACTTGATTATAGCATATTAGTGCTGAATTAAAGTGTTGTTTTTGTTTGTTTGTTTGTTTGTTTGTTTATTAAAATGTTTTTACTACATGACAGATGGTTCTAGTTGCACTTCCACTTTTTTTCTGAATTTTCTGTATCTTCGAATACACACTGAGTGTGCATGTAAAGTCTGTAATTACTAGTTCTAATTTCAAGTTGAAGAAGATGAAGGTAAATGACTTTAGTAAATCAAGATTTGCTCCAAATGATTCAGTGAGTCAGTCTCATAAAATTGAGACAAATTCTTTTTGATTGAATTAGTCAGTGCCAGTCAAATAAGAGTCATTCTTTAACCAAATATACTACACTGGTCGCTTTGCATGCACACTTTTGTGTGCAACCAGAGAGGACCATGCAACAAAGATGTGTTGTATGTTTGTCTTTGTATTGTTCCGTCATGTTCAGTCTTTCTCTCTCATTGCATTCAATTCAGAAATGCAGTCATTTAAGAACTGTTACTGGAGCCGAATTCTACTCCTTTTCTTTCATACTTATGTCTATGTTTGTGTGCAGACAAGGTGAGGGCAGGCCGAGCTGGGCCCTGTTTGGTCGGCTGTCAGAACACAATGAAACTGCTCTGTTCAAAGAGAAATTTTTAGACTGGGCAGAGAGGAAACCCTCCAAGGATGAACCAGTGGTGGAGGAGGTGAAGGTAACAGACATTGAGACACTCAAAAAAGACACTTCTTCTCTCGTTTGAAAAGACACTGACAACCTGCATTTTCTCTTTTGTTCTCCAGAGTCCAGTCTATCAGCACCTTCCCACCTGTGACTCCGAGCTGAAGCCATGTGATGTCACAGAGATGCTGGCGGGAGTGTCAGGCCCTGTGAAGATGGTGCTGGAGGGTGTGGATGTGCAGAGAGGTCATGGATTGGTACTTTCTGAGGATGGGCGGCAGGCTGAGCTGGCCACATTAGCTGTGGACGCATGGCACATCCGTGAGTTTGATGACTTTGAGATACCGCCAGAGAGTGTGGGTCAACTGCACGAGGGTGACACCTATGTCATCCGTTGGAAATACTCTGTGACTAATGTTGGTGAGTGAGACATGGGACTTAATTTAGCTGTAATGTTACTTTTACACTTGGTAAGATGATCGTGATAAATACAAGTAAAAATGTAGTGATCCAGTATCAGGGATGTGATTTTTCCATATAAATAGGGATTTCAGTATTTTCGGAGCTCTGAGGGACGACCCATGTGATTCGCGTAGATCAGTGGGGGTTTTTTTTGTTGTTTTTTTTGGTGGTGGTGGTGGTGGTGGTGGTGGGGGGGCGGTGGTTGGTTACTGCATGATGATTGAAATCACGCAAATGGCCTTAAGCTATTACCTAAATAAACTGCGAAAAGATCGTTTTCTAAAACATCATGGACGGAATGGTCATGAGAGCGCTGCACGAGCTCGCAGCACCATCTGCAGGACCGTTATCCACCTTTTTCTTGCCGTAAAAATGGCCACGGTCATTTGTAAATTCTATGGGTCTAGCTTCCGGTCTGCTTGATATTGAAAATTGGTGTGTCTTATCATATTATTTTAATGTATTATCTTAATTATGATCACACTGGTTTGTAGTGCAAACAGTTTTACCATTTACTACTCGTTGTTATTCTCCTCATTATTTACCTATAGCGGCTAATAAACCGGAAGTCTCACCCATAGGCTTACTTCGTGTTGAAGAAAGAGGTGCATAAAAGCATTCAAATGATTCAAAGCATCAAATGCAAGTAGAATCAGTGCTGAAACGTGTTACTCGTCCCGGTGACTTTTTATGAATGGCGGTGAGAATTTGAGATTGCTAGTACTGTCATAAAATTTGCAACGGTTGTGATGTAATTATATAATAGGCTGTAGTCTGACGCGCTACATGTCTGCTGTTACAGTACTGTTTTTAGTTTCGATTCACTGTTAGTGCTAGCTGCGCTGTGCTTGGTTTGAGCCGCTTTAATTTGCATTTGGGAATGCAACATTCATCATTAGAAATGTTTATAAATCTGTTGTTGTTTACAAAGAGAAGTTTCAGTGTCACATCATCCTTCAGAAATCATTCTGATATGCTGATTTGCTGCTCAGTAAACATTTCTCATTATTATCAATGTTAAAAACAGTTTTGCTGCTTAATATTTTTGTGGAAACAATGATCCCACTCAAACACTTGTTTAAGATTTAAATAAGAGAGAGAAATTAATAAGTGATAAAAGTGAATGAAGACATTTGACATATTCTATTTAATAAATGCATTAACAAATTTAATTAATATATCTGATAAATGCAAATAAATGCTGTTGGTTAAACTTTATATTTATCAAAAAATCCTGAAAAATAAAGTGTATCACCATTTCCACACAAAATATGAAGCAACAAAATTGTTTTCAACATTGATAATGATCAGAAATGTTTCTTGAGTCAGATAAATTGTAATGATTTCTAAAAGATCATGTGACACTGAAAACTGGAGTAACGATGAAGAAAATCCTGTTTTGCATCACAGGAATAACATTACATTTTATAATATATTAAAATTGACAACTTGTTTTAAAATTTGTAATAATATTTCACAATATCGCTGTTTTTTTCTTACTTTATTTTAATCAAATAAATTCAGCCTTGATGAGCAAAAGATATTTATTTCAGAATCATTAGTAATTGTAATGTTTCCAAACATTTGGCAAGTACTTTTTTTTGTCACTAGCTGATCACATGCCTGAGTATCCACAGATCATCAGTCCCCTACAATATTTATTTATTGAAAAATCAATATTTTTATTCAGCAGGGACACATTAAATTGATCAAAAGTGACCTTAAAGACATTAGTAATGTTACTAATTCAAATAAATACTGTGCTTTTGATCTTTTTATTTATTAAAGAATTCTTTTGCAGTAATTTTTTTTTTTTTTTTTTTTCCTATATGCATATAGTTTTCATTTTTTATGATAAAAACAGACCAGCAAGGAGAAGGTGACATCACATTCAGTTCGGACTCAAGCAAATGTATCAAATGTGAAAATGGCATAATTCAATAGAAGCTGAATAAGGTGCTAAATATTTTATCTCATGTGTTCACAGTGGGTAAGAGACAAAAGCCTGGTGAAATGAGTACAGCTGGCCCAGGCAGGGAACGCACAGCATGCTTCTTTTGGCAGGGGCGTCACTCTAGTGTCAGTGGGCGCGGCACATCTGCCCTCATGACGGTAGAGCTGGGCAACCACAGGGGGGCGCAAGTACTGGTCACACAGGGAAAAGAACCGCCCTGCTTCCTCCAACTCTTCCAGGGAGGGTTAGTCATCCACCAGGGCTCCAGGGACGATAGCTCCAAAAACACGGGTAATAAACGAAGAAAACAATGGGCGATATTTACCAGACCTCTTTTAGAATATACAGTAATTGCACTGTGTGTGTGATTTTAATGTGTTTTTTCCTGGCAGGAGACTGGCGTTTATTCTGTGTGCGTGGAGAGACAGAGATGGAAGGCTCACTGGTTGAAGTAGAGTGCTGTTGTGCCAGCCTGCGCTCTCGAGCTAGTTTGCTTCTGCTTGGGGTACAGAAGGGACAGCTCTACTTGTGGCACGGCTGTAAGTCTCATCTAGGTGCCCGGAAAGTGGGCAAGAGGACCGTGGAGCGCCTCACTCAAACGTGAGCAGATTTATCCATTGATTCACACTTTCTGAACAGAAATGTGATAACAATATGGTGATTTTGTGTATATATCGAGGGGTGAGAACCAGAAAGGCGTAAGTGACATTTCACCAACTTTACAGGAGAGCCAAAACAAATATTTTACCATAGTTTGATCTGACTTTGTGTACTGATTTCAATTGTTTATAATAAAAATTTGTACACTCATGGATGACTGTACTTTTGCCAGTAGAAAGAGCTCATTAAGAGCTTTCATTTGATATATCTCCATTTCACCAAAAATGTCACTTCTGGTTCTCACCCCTCGATATGCATTTTACAGTTGTGCTTGTGAGCTGGGTTTGAACAGTAACAGCAGTTTGAAAGTGCATGAGATAGAGGAAGGAACTGAGCCCAAGGAATTCTGGGATGCTGTTGGCAAGCAGGACAGGAAATCCTATGACTGCATGCTGCAAGGTACAAAAGAAAATGTTTATTTCTAAACAACCTGTTTCTTTGTTCTTTATGTTGTTAAATTATTTTATTATAACATATACATGCATAATACTGTATGTCCTTATTATGCCATGGCTCTGTTCCAAATCTAGTGAGCTGTCTACTGCCAACAGAGGAAGGCAGCATCTGAAATGAAATCTAAGTGACTGATTTTAAACACTCCATGTAGGCAGCAACTTTGTGCCTTACAAATGGCACTTTTTATAATAATCGTACAACAAACAGTTTATATTAATTGATATACTTGATTAACCACTAATTTCAATAGAGTGCAACAATGCCTGCCCTCTTTTTACAGTGCGTGCATAATTATTATGCAAGTTGATATTCTGATCATATTTTTTTTCCAAGCACATTTTACCAATTCCAAACACATCAATCTTAATAGTTACTATTAATTTTGTATTTAATCATTTATAAGTGATATATAATTGTCCATGAAGGCTGGAAGTGAAAAACTCCTTATATTCAGGTGTGCATAATTATTAATCAGGTTTTCTTTTACAGATAAAATGAGCCAGAAAAGGGATTAACCTCAGACTGAAATGTCAAAAATTATTAAATGCCCATGAGAAGGATGAAATTGTCACGGTGCACACAGCAGGGATGAACACGGAACACGCAGACGAGGATATAACTCAAAATAATGGTCTTTAATGATGACAGGCAAGGCAAGGCAAGGCAAGGCAGGGCAGGGCAAGGCTGACACAGACAGGAACACGAGTAACGAATAAACCAGACGACACGAAACTGAACGGGCAGGAACTAAAATACACAGGTTAATTACACAAACACAGCTGAGCAGACTTAACTAATAATCACATTAAACAAGGACAGGAAACAAACCAAATATGGACACAAGAGGCGGGGACACAAGACACACACGACAGAAATAGTAATGCAATACTAGAATTTGCAAAGTTAAGGCATGACCATTGGACAGTGAAATGCTATAATATGATAAGAATAACATGCTGAAGTGTTGTAAAATACATGAAGACTGATTTTGTTTTATATAGACAGATAAGTTGAGTGTGACTCTTGAAGGACCAGCACCAGGTACTCTAGTACCAATGTTTAAAGAATTTATCTTCCAGAATCTGGCAGTAAGTTTTGGGAGCTCATTTTTAGTCCATCTCCTGTACTGAAGTCAATGTTGGCAGCTCACTAAGTTTTGAAGCAGAGCCCATGAGACTGTATGATTTTGATCTGATTCAGCTCTATTTACAAATATATAATTGTCTTTGTGTGCTTGCAGATCCAGGTAAGTATAATTTCACACCACGTCTTTTCCATCTGAGTGCCAGCGGTGGGACTTTTCAGGCAGAGGAGCAGTATGGGCCCGCCCAAGTGATAGGAACTGCAATGGCCATGCCATTCCTTCAGGAGAGCTTGTATTCGGCCCCTCAGCCTGGTATATAATGTCATTACATGTGACTGTAATCATGGATTCTTATAATGTGAATTGACAGTGATATTGTATTATGTGTTGCTAGGGATGTAACAATTAACCGCGAGCCAGTTGAAAATCGCTTAAAATATGTGACGATTCAAATCGGTTGAGATGCTAAACAAATCGTGATTTAGTTAGGGGTAGGAGTTTATATGAATGTATGTCTGAGGGAAACTTACTGTCTTTAGAAAGGTTTAGGTGGTATTTTTTCTTTTCATCTTGTCTCTGTATAATGCATATTAAAAGCCAGAAACCTTGGAGTTGTAATTGATGATAAGCTGAATTTCTTAAACCACATTGATAAAACTGCCCGGTCCTGCAGATTTGCTTTATACAACATTAGGAAGATCAGGCCCTTTCTTTCAGAACATGCAACAAAACTTCAAGCTCTTGTTCTGACCAAACTGGACTATTGCAGTGCTCTCTTGGCAGGTCTTCCAGCCAGTTCCATCAAACCTCTACAATTAATCCAAAATGCCACTGCAAAATTAATCTTTAGTAAGCCGAAAAGAACGCACATCACACACTCTGTTCATCAATTTGCACTGGCTACCAATATTTGCTCACATAAAATTCAAGGCATTAATGTTTGCCTACAAAACCACTACTGGCGCTGCACCCCGTTACCTAAATTCACTACTTCAGACCCATGTACCCTCTAGAAGCTTGCGTTCTGAAAGTGAAAGACGCATTATTGTACCATCCCAAAGAGGCACTAAATCACTTTCACAGACTTTTTCATTAACTGTTCCCTCTTGGTGGAATGACCTGCCCAACTCAATCCGAGTAGCTGAGTCCTTAGCCATCTTCAAGAATCGGCTAAAAACACATCTCTTCCATCTTTATTTGACCCTCTAACTCTAGCACACTCTATTCTAATTGTTTTATATATCTGTCTTCTTTGTATTTATTAGTCTTCTTTGTATATATCTGACCCTCTAACACTAGCTTACTTTTTTATTCTATCTACTTGTTTTCTTTTTTTTTTTTTTTTTTTTTAAAAAAGAAAAAAACACTTGCTACGTGTACTGCATTTCGCTAACCGAGACTTGTCATAGCGCTTGCATATTGTTGCTCTTTTGTTGGTTTTGATTGCTTCTATTGTCCTCATTTGTAAGTAAAGCGTCTGCTAAATAACTAAATGTAAATATTAAAGTTCATAAGTGCAGCGCTGCTTTGTTTACAGCGGAAACTAAGGAAATGCTTTAGGTGCCACCTGCTGGCAGAGAGTGAATCTGTGTCTCATTCTGCTCGTCTGCTGTTTCTGTTTCATGCAGATATTTTTTATGTATAGTTTCACAAAACTGAAGTCAAACCGTTCTGTTTTTGCTTCAAATTTCGAAATTATACAATCTAATTTAGATTAAAAACTGCTCATGTTGCATGTATGCAGTATCTTTGTTTGGATCATGATTAAAATGCAGTGGTTGCCTCTAATTTTAAATGGAAAGAGCACAGACAAAGCCTTGTTTATATGAAGAGATTTCTTTTATTTGTGTTATTTATTTGATTTGGGGCTTGCTTTAAAATTTCAATTGAGTTTTGTTATTTACATTTACATTATATTTAAATTTTGTTATTTAGCAGATGCTTTTATCCAAAGCAACTTACAAATGAGTACAATAGAAGCAATCAAAACCAACAAAAGAGCAATAATATGCAAGTGATACAGTCATGGCCAAAAATATCGGCACCCTTGGTAAATATGATCAAAGAAGGCTGTGAAAATTAATCTGCATTGTTAATCCTTTTGATCTTTTATTTAAAAAAATCACAAAAATCTAACCTTTCATTGGATAATAACAATTTAAAATGGAGGGAAATATCATTATGAAATAAATGTTTTTCTCTAATACACATTGGCCACAATTAACGGCACCCTTTTATTCAATACTTTTT